>JACEIK010002558.1:84289-106108 GCA_018107945.1 Datura stramonium
CATTTATATAAAATCACATGAAAATGTATAAAATAACTTAGACAACAAGACTAATTTAAGTTATAAAGCGTATCTCGGGCATGCTATTTTTGCCCGTGATTAGAAACCTCGTTATTTCTCGAGAATCTCGAAGGGAGAAATGCTTACTTTAATCCTGGGATCGTATTGACACTAGTTTGGAGCAATTCCAACTACTTTGGCTCGACGAGACGACGATTCGCCAGGCGAATTTCACGAAACTAACTCCGTAGAAATTCTCCTTACAGCCTTGTACTTCGATACCCGAAGTTAATTTGAATCTGGACGGCGTTTAGCGGGGTAATCGGATGAAAATTATGTGTTTTCCATCGTCCCTATCCTCTGCTGGTCGTGATTTTTGATTTATAACTTAACTTCTAAGTTTGAGACCCTTATATACTTGAGGCAGCAGACAAGGCAATGTGGCACGTTGCCCAATGCGCTGATTCTGCTCTGTGCCACATTGGCTAACGCGCTGATTCTGCTCCGTGCCACTTTGCCCCTCTGGGCAGCTTTGTTCGGCCTCCTCTCACGAAATCCCAACTTGGCACTCATTCGACCTTTCCCCGGGCCCTTTCCTTGTACGTATGACATTCTAAAACTCTCGACCAACATGTGAATAGGCCGACTAAACGCTAGAAACTTATGGGGTGTAACAGCTAGTAGCGTATTTCTCGAACGTAGGATGATATGGACCTCCTTGTTTATATTTGATCGCCAAGAATGTCGGGCTTTAAGAAAGACAATTTTCGATGTCTTTATCTCTTTGTAAATACCCAATATTTTATGAAATATTCAAGAGATTGATATCTTTATGAATATCCCAAGATTTATGGAATATTTGAGATGCTCCTTCAGGAGAATATGTGCCTCTTTTTATAGACGTGAGCTGGGGTTTAGGGTAAAGTAACCTCCAAGAAACCCTAATTTACCTTAGAGTTTGAAGATGGATTAGTATCTTGTAGACTCCTATCCTTAGAACTTGAAGATGGATTGGACTCGTCTTGTAGAGTCTTTTCCTTATAATTTGAAGATGGATTGGACTTGTCTTATAGAGTCCTATTTTAAATTCGGTAAAACTCATCTTGTAGAGTTTTGTTTTAAATCTGGTACAACTCATATTGTAGAGTCCTGTTTTAAATCCAATAAAATTTCGGTGTCTATAATATAAGAAAATATAATTCAAAAGAAAAAATACATAAGCCTTTAACATCATTGAATAATGAAATTCAACTTTAATTTAAAAATTAGAATAATAATGCAGTTACGCTAAAGTAAGAATGTAAAAAAATACGAGCAATTACACGAAATCATAAAAGGAAAAAATTGAGAATACCGAGCATTGATTATGCTGATTTGGACTTGTGGTATTGATTAATTATTGTAACTGCCATTTGTGATAAGTTCTTTGAAAAAATTTAATTCTTTCTATTTGATTTTTGATTGTACTTGTTCTATCAGTCAACTCCTTGTGCTGAGATATATAATATTTTTTATTAAACAATTTGAACTTTTTTGAATATTATATTATAATATAATTCCTGTGCAAAAACAACGCTTGTGGTATTTTTGTATTTTTCTAACACTTATTTCAGGAATATTTAAAATGACGGGTGATATGCCGAGAGTTTACAACACTTTCGACGCTTAAACTGAGAAAATAACATGGAATTAGGTATGTTTATATGGATATAAGATACTTTCACTTTGATTTTAGGGAAAATAAGTGTTGGAGCAAAGATGTGCAAAAGAAGCCTTAAAATACAGAAAATCAGCCAAAGTACCATTCTCAGAATGAGTTGTACCTTGATTGTACGAGTTGTACTGAGAATCGTGATGAAAGTTAGAAGACTGAATCGGGAAGAAGGTAACATATGACTCTTAATACAAGCCGTACCAAAGATGGTATGAGCCATAAATGGAGTCGTAAAAATATTCAGAAGAAATTGCACAAAGGCAGACTCCTGGATGGACTCACGAACCATGGTATCAATGTACGAATCGTACCAGGAGCCGTGGTGAACTTTAGAAGATTTTTCAGTACTTGGCAAAACTTCATACACTATAGACAGTACGAGTCGTGGCAAAAAGGTACGAGTCATACCATAACACTCGTGAAGAATTTCAGAAGATGTCAGAGTTCTCAGGGATAAACCACGGAAGGAATGTACGACTCGTAGGATGACGGTATGAGTTGTACCTGGACGCCAACACTTAGCGAAATCTGCAACAGCCAAGAACTTACGGAAAGCAGGTACGACCCTGTCACGCCCCACCTTGGAAGGCATGACTGGTACCTAATGCCATATTAGGATCTAGGCTGACTTGAATGGGAATATGCACCTCTAGTGCTCACCAATGACTCAAAATCAAGAAAATAAACTACTACATCTCGACTGTAAATATAGTCTCGGGCCGACAAGGCCCCATAGCAACCTGTAAAAGAAAAAAGCTAACCCAGCAACATAGTAGTCAAGGGATCCTATGTGGGTCGACAAGACCACCATGTGTCTAGTCATAACAGAAGGAAAATCAGGCAGTCATATGCATACTATAACCGACAAGGCTGCTAATTGAAAGCTATACTAGGCCCCACATGGCCAACACTGAACAACTAACTGTAGAGTAGTCTGCAAGCCTCTAATATTGAAGATATTGGTCGGGAAAGGGCCCCGGCTGTCACACCCCATCTTGGGAGGCATGACTAGAACCTAGTGCCACACTGGGATCTGGACTAACCTGACTAGCCTGGTGTACTACAGGTGCACGCCTGTAACTTAATTCAAGAAAAAGATGAGCTATATCTCGGCTGTAAATACAGCCTCTGGCTGACCAGACCACCTGTAAAAGAAGACAGCTAACCAACAACAACACAATAACAGGAATCCTATGCGGGCTGGCAAGACCACCATGCTGTCTAGTCATAATTGAAATGAAATCAGACAACTAAACTATGCTATAGCCAACAAGGCTACTAACTGACAGCTTAAACAAGGCCCCACACAACCATCACATGAAATAAAACATACATAGTCCCCACACGGCCAACAACAAAAGCTAACTACTGGAAATCTATAGCCTGCAAACCTCTAAGAGTGGAATAATGATCGAGATAGGGCCCCAGCCTACCCATAAACTGTACAACAAAAGAATAAACCTTTTCTAACTATCAACTCTAGAGGAAAGGAGATGAATGAACTGCTAACTCCAGTTGATGGAAAAGAATGCCCCGAACCGTGTCTATCCGCACCTATAGGCAAGTAATGCAGCGCTCCAAGGATGGGCGTCAGTACAATATGTACTGAATATGTAAGGCAGCAAAATAATAGCTAAATGAAACTGAATAAGCTGAAGTAAATAGGAAGACAAGTAAGAAGTTATCTTGAGAAATATCACAGTATGAGATATCTAACTAACAAATATATAAGTACAAACAAGAATCTAATCGGGCCCCCATAAGCCTGGAAGGTACAAACAACACAGAATAACCTACCCAGGCCCCCATAAGTATGATGATCCGAGTTCACACCCTGACCATAATATGGGACAAGGAACCCCGAGAGACTCCAAGTCGGCCCATGGTGTTTTCATAGCATACACTTAACATGAGAAACGACTGATGACATGAATAAGCGGAAACAATAACAAGAATCTAATATGAACCATAAAGGCAATTTAATAACGTTCAAGTACAACGCTGAATCTGTCTAGATAAGTCTGAAAGCCTTCTACTAACTGATGAGTTGCTGGGACAAACCCCCATCTAACTCCTAAAGTCTGAAAACTAAAAACATAAGAAAATACGAACATAATCACGTCTTCGGAGGATGAGGACTCACCAAAAGCTGCTGAGTAGGGATGAAACGTATCTAACCACGAGACCGAGTCTGGAAACCCGAACCTATATCATGAAATGATATAGCACAAAAGCTGTGTGGTCAGTACTTGGAATGTACTGAGCATACGGGATAACATAAATAATAAAATAAACAAATATACGATAAGGATTTAACTAAATACATTAACATATCTGTTTCAACATGTTATTTCACATACTCTATGATTCATATACACAGATATATACATGGAACTTCTTTTTAAATCTCATTTATATGACATCTTAGAATTCATGCATAAGGGTCAAATTCTGAACATATAACAAGTGCCAAATCTGAAATTAGTAACACATACTGTACTGAATCAATACTGATAACTGAAAATGATCATCATCTTATTAAACCATTATAATCTGAAAGCTAGGTCATGCAAGACTAAATCATACTGATATCATCATTAAAGGAGTCACTCTCTACTATTGAGGATCTCGACTGCACTAGGGAGTCACTTTCTACTATTGAGGATCCCAACTGTTACTAGAATCTGAGAGGTACTGGTCTGATGTTATACATACATATATATCTAGTCTATACTACCGCAACTAATCAGAAACATGAACATACTTTGCTTTCTTCATACACCTTTCATTACGAAAGGATCGGGGCTACTTTCTACTAACAACAGTCCCAACATTCGAAAATTATCATTCTCATGCTTTATCACCGTGACTCATATCATCATGGAACCATACTAGAATCTCTTCATAGGTCTAACATTAATGGGCATCTTTAGATTCACATCATGCATACTACTTTCTCATCATCAAATTCCACTTTCATATCAATCAACATGTATCATAGAGACATTCATGACCCATATATTCAATTTATACTTCAACATGCATACATTGATTCATATAGTCTAGATTTACAGGAAGCTATGTGCTTACTCATATTTCAGCATGTACAACAAAATCATTTGGGAAGTGTGCATCTTTGTTTCATAAGACCCATTTTATGATTTATTCCAATTCATGAGAAGAATGCATTAGATAAACCATTATCATAAGTTTACTTCTTACCAAATTAATTCCATCAAGAAATAGGGACATGCATATTTTACTTTCAGTTATTCAAGTCCATGAACTCTAATTTAATCTCATCACATCCATCATTGGCATATTCCAATCTCATGGGTAATCATATAATCGTCACATATTTAACCTGGATACAAGGGATTTGTGATAATTGAATGAACAGTGACGATACCTTATTTAAAACTCTAATCATTCATGAAGAATATTTCATAACTCCACACCTTTTATCACCCAACACATAATTCAAGATAACCCAATCATTTTACACCGTACTTATCTCATAGTCACAACGGATCTTGAAATTTATAGAGTTGTAGGAGGATTCACCATCAATTTAAACCCTAGGTCATGCATCTTCTAGAATAGTAGAAATTGGGAATTTTAAATGAAATCATTTTGGGGCACAAGGATGGAAGAGTATCCTTGTTGCAAAACCCGCATACCTGGTAGAAAAACCCAGCTCAAAATTTCCCTTGAAGCTTGATGAACACCTTGGTGAAGTTCTTGAATCTTGAGAAGAGAGAAGGGGAAGATCTTTGAGAGATACATTGAGAGAATGAGGGTTTAGACTTGTAGAAACCCTTAAAAACATCCCAAACAATATACAAAATGACGTAGTTTAAAGGTTAAAAGCATAGGAGTTTACAAGAATGCCCCTGAAGAAAACTGGAAATTTCCCCGAATCTGGAGTCATGACTCATGTATCGAGTCATCGTCCCATCAAACGACTCATCCTCTTGCCCATTAAGCATACTGGAAAATTCACACAGTTTTATCATTCTTTAGACTACGACCAACATAACGAATCGTCACCAGCTCCAATAATTCGTTGAACCCCCTCGTCAAGTGCACTAGAAGATTACTTCAGAACATCAAATTCCTCAAACCATGATCAACATGATGAGTCGTTGCTTCCTCTAGCGACTCATCAAGTCCACCCTTCAAGTACACTATATAATACTTCACGACTTCAACTCTTCACCACCCAACGACCAACCTAATGAGTCGTTACCAGGCAAGACGACTCGTCAGGTCGTTCGTGGCCACTGGGCTTGCCATCCCCTCCTTAAAGTTCCTCACGGGTCAAACCGCACCACGTTAGGTCTTCTAACGAGTCGTTTCTCGACTCGTTCTGAGGAAATTTTCTACTGAGCTTCTTCTAACTCCAGGGTCTAATCTCTAGGACTTCCAGGGTGTTACAATAAGCCCCGACAAGTACAAACACTGTACACTTCTTCTATCTGGATACTAAAGGTTTGTCAACATACTGTAACTCAGGAATGCTTGCTCTCTGAAGTTGTATCTAAGCCTTATAGGCTCCTGTAGTTGTGTCAATGTCTGAGCTGTGCAACTGGACCCCGAGCCTTGGCTCAACTATGGGTCATGATGTAATCTCTGATAACTGGACCCCGAGCCTTTGCTCGACTATGGGTCATAATGTGACTGCTGTAACTAGATCCCAAGCCTTAGCTCGACTATGGGTCATGATGTAATCTCTAATAACTGAACCCCGAGCCTTAACTCAACTATGGGTCATAATGTGACTGCTATAACTAGATCCCAAGCCTTGACTTGACTATGGATCATACTGTGACTGTTGTAACTGGGCCCCGAGCCTTGGCTCGACTATGTGCCATAATATAACTACTGTAGCTGGACCCCGAGACTTGGCTCGACTATGGGTCATAGTGTAAGCTTTGAAAATTGGATATTGACTTCACGGCCTTACTCTGGTCCCTTCAGACATCATATGCTCCTGCGAGCATAACCCTATAGGCGACAACACCCAACCTCGACTATCATATACAATAATCAAGTTGGCTAGGGTTATCTCTGACGAGGGTTACTATATCATCGCTATCATCTCAATTTAATTTATAACAACTGACTACAATAGGTTTACTCTGAAATACTATAATACACAAGCCGTACTAACTTTACGACAAACATAACTCGCTGAAAAGGATAGCCTTACATATCTCACGTGCCGACTTTTCGTTTAACTGGCGAGTTTCAACTTGTAAACGACGGTTCTTTTCGATTGTAACCTTGATGATGAGAGAATAGGACTAATTTCAATACTAAATTCATCAAATAACAATAACTTTCAATAATAATATCAACTATAATTCAACTCTGAATAACTCGGCGAAAACCCACAATTTCCCGAGAGCTCAGAAGGGAGTGCTGCTTACCTAACTCCTATGGCCGATTAGGATTCAATTTGGAGTGACTCTGAAAACTTTTACTTGACGGAGTTCTGATATGCCAAGTGAATTTTTGAGAAATAACTCCGTAGTAATGCTTCCCGTAGGCCTCAAACTCGTTACCCGAAATTAATTTACGTTTGGTAGCATAATCGGGCGAAAATATATAGAAAATTGCATGTTCTCTCTGTTTAGACGAGGGAATATATTTGTAAATGAGATAAAATTGAACTAAGGGAGTATATATACAAGTATGGGCGGTGGAATGGGGGTGCCTCGCGCCGGTCATCGCGCCAGTGTGCTTGGCGCGCCGCGCCGCCCAGGGCGCCAGTGTGCTGGTGCGTCGCACTGGCCCTTGTGGCCTGGCCTCGCCAAACCCTACTTTCGAGGCTCTTCCCACACGCTTCAAGCTTTCTCTACTCGATACAACCCACGTGTACGCCTACTAACCCTCAACATTTTACGGGGTGTAACATCCTCCCCCCCTTAGGGACATTCATCCTCGAATGCCAACTTCAGGATTAAAAGAGTTAACTCTTTTAACTAGTACTTAGAAAAAAATTGGTAGTGTATCCCCTATAATATAGACTATCCAAGAACCTGAAATGCAGAAAATTTCAACATAGGCATCTCACAAGACGCTACAACCAACTAGCCCGCATTGTAAAAGTAGATATCTGAATAGTACCAGCAACATAAGTAATAAAGCAATATCTAAATAACGATCTCACCTCAACACGTATTCTGGGTCAATCCTGGAATAAGTGAGGGTATCTAGATCTCATATCGCCCTCAGCTTCTCAGATCATCTCCTTTTTATTTCTGTTCCTCCATAACACTTTAACGAAGGCTACATCTTTAGTTCTCAGTCTACGAACCTATCTATCTAATATTGCAACTGGAATTTCTTCGTAGGCTTATTCCTCAGTAACTTGAACATCCTCAACTGGCACAACTCGGGACGGGTCCCCTATACACTTTCGTAACATAGACACGTGAAAGACTGGGTGAACAGACTCTAACTTTGAAGGAAACTCTAACTCATATGCTACTCAGCCTATCCTTCGGAGGATCCGATACGGCCCAATAAACCTTGGGTTGAGCTTGCCTTTCTTGCCAAATCTCATCACACCCTTCATTGTTGATACTTTAAGGAATACCCAATCGTTAACATTAAATTCCAAGTCTCTATGCGTACATCAGAGTAGGACTTTTGACGACTCTTGGCTGTTAGTAACCGTTCTCTAATAAGTTTCACTTTCTCTTCTGACTAATGAATCATATCCGGTTTGACTAACTCTACCTCTCCTACCTCGAACCATCCTATGGGGAACCTGCATTTCTGCCCATATAATGCCTCATAAAACACCATCTAAATTGCAGAATGATAACTGTTATTATATGCAAATTCAATAAGGGGTAAATGTTCATCCCAGCTTCCTCCAAAATCTAGCACACACGCTCGTAACATATCCTCGAGAGTCTGAATGGTGCGTGTTGCCTGGCCATCCATTTGGGGGTGGAAGGCTGTACTCAAGTTAACTTGTGTCCCTAAACCTTTCTGAAATGATTGCCAAAATTTAGCTGTAAATTTTGCCCCTCTGCCTGAAATTATAGATGCTGGGACACCGTGTGATCGGACTATCTCTTTAATATATAGCTCGGGTAATCTTCAGCTGAGATTGTAGTCTAGATGGCAGAAAGTGAGTTGATTTCATCAACCTATCCACAATAACCCAAATAGAGTCAAATTTGCGCCTAGTACAGGGTAACCCTATCACAAAGTCCATATTAACTGCCTTCAATTTCCACATAGGTACATCAATTTCCTGAGTTAGGCCTCTAGGTTTCTGATGTTCAGCTTTTACCTGTTGGCAGTTAGGAAATTATGCTACGAATTCCACTATACCCTTTTTCATTCTAGGCCACCAGTATATCTCTTTTATGTCGTGGTACATCTTTGTCGAATCTGGATGAAGAGAGTAACGAGAGTAGTGTACCTCTACCATAATTTGCTGGTGGAGCCCTGCTACATCTGGAATGCAGAGGTGACCTCTGTACCTCAAAACCCCATCTCTGGTTACCTTGAAAGATGATAATTCACCTTGCTGAACCTTATCTCTGAGTTGTGCTAAATGAGAATCCCCATACTGCCGCTCTTTTACCTCTACCACCAGGGATGATACTACTGTATTCTGAATTATAGCTCCATTATTCTTTGAATCCACCATTTGAACTGCTAAATTGGCTAGCCGGTGAAATTCTCGTGCCATTTCTCGCTGTTCTGGTCTCATATGTGCTAAACTGCCCATGGATCTGCGACTGAGGGCATCAACTACGATATTGACCTTCCCTGGGTGATACAAAATGTTCATATCATAGTCTTTCAGCAACTCTAGCCAATGGTGCTATCGTAAATTCAGCCTTTCTGCGTGAAAATGTACTGGAGGCTTTTATGATCAGTAATAATGTCCATATGTACCCCATACAAGTAATGCCTCCATATTTTTAAGGCATGAACTGTTGCAGCTAACTCCAAATCGTGGGTGGGATAGTTCTTCTCGTGCCTCCTGAGTTGCCTTGAAGCATAAGTAATTACCTTACCGTGCTGCATTAGGACGCATCCTAACCCAACACCTGAAGTGTCGCAATATACAACATAACCTTCTGAACCTTTCGGCAGAGCTAACACTAGTGCCGATGTCAATCTATTTTTCAATTCCTGGAAACTCTGCTCACAGGCCTCGGCCCACTAAAACTTAGCTGCTTTCTGATTTAATTTAGTCAAAGACGCTGACAAGGTAGAAAATCCTTCCACAAACCTTCTATAATACCTAGCTAATCCCAAGAAACTGCGAACTTCCATTGGAGTTGTAGGTCTAGTCCATGTCTTTACCGCCTCAATTTTTTGCGAATCAACCTGAATACCAGCCTCTGATACAATATGGCCCAGGAAAGCCACGGAATTCATCTAAAACTCACATTTATAAAAATTTTCGTATAATTGGCAATCTCTGAGAATTTGAAGTACCTTTTGTAAATGATTCCTGTGTTCTGCTTCTGAACAGGAATACACTAGGATGTCATCGATGAATACTATCACAAACAGATATAAATATAGCCTGAAGATGTTGTTCATCAGATCCATGAACACTGCTGGGGCATTTGTCAACCTGAAGGACTAGGAATTCAAAGTGACCATACCTGGTCCTGAAAGCTATCTTTGGGATATCTCTCTCTTGATCCTGCATCTGATGATACCCTGACCTTAAGTCAATCTTGGAAAAATATTTTGCCCTTTGCAACTGATCAAACAAGTCATCTATCTTGGGAAGTGGGTATTTATTCTTAATAGTAACCTTGTTCAATTGCTGATAGTCTATTCACATGCGGAGGGAGCCATCTTTCTTTCTCACAAACAGAACTGGGGCACCTTACGGTGATGTACTCGGCTTGATAAAGCCCTTATCTAGAAGATCTTTTAGATGTTCTTTCAATTCTCTCAATTCAGTAGGAGCCATTTGGTACGGAGGGATGGATATAGGCTGAGTACCTGGTAGTAAGTCAATAGAGAAATCGATTTCCCTTTCTGGAGGGATGCCAGGAAGTTTATCTGGAACACATCTAGGAACTCATTAACCACTGGAATAGACTAGAGAGTCAGAGATTCTTCTTGCATATCTTAAACCCTATCAATATGGTAGATATAACCCTTTTCTATCAACTTTTTCGCTCGAAGATAGGATATGACTTACCTTTTAGCGTAGCTGTATTACCTCTCCACTTTTGCACTACCTCTCCCTAGAAATGAAATCGGACAATTCTGGTCCAACAATCTACAGTGGCTTAACATGGTGCCAGCCAATCCATACCCATAATTATATCAAAATCAATCATTTCTAGTTCTACTAGATCTGCTAAGGTCTGGCGACCAACAACCTCTACTGTATAGCCCCGGTAAATTCTTTTTGTAATAATAGGGTCACCGACGGGTGTAGCACTGAGAAGGGTCGCTGAAGCAATTCTGGCACTATATCAAACTTTCGGGCCACTAACGGAGTAATATACAACAAAGTAGAGCTCGGGTTTATCAAAGCATAAGATGAGTGAGAGAAAACATCTAATATACCTGTCACAACATCTTACAACGACTCTGACTCCTATCGTCCTAATAGTGCATATATGCGATCCTGACCGCTGCCTGAACTAGATGCCCCTGATCTACCTCGGCCTCTGCCGGCTGGAGCTGAGGGCCTACGCCCTGCAGAATGTGTTAGGGCATATGAACCTACTGAGGATCTATTTTTCTTGTCCTGACCTCCCTGGCGTCTAGCCGGGCAATATCTCATTATGTGTCCCTCCTATCCACAAGAATAATAGGCAATGGAACCATACCTGCGTCTCCCCGGATTCAGCCTATGGCAGGTACTGCAACATGGAACCACTGGTCCCATCTGGTTTGGCCCCCTCTGCTGTTGCAATCCTGGCGCTTGTGAACTCTCGCCGGGACCTGAATGCCCATGATGATCTGATCTGCTACACAACTGCTGCTGGAACAGGGGCCTAGGTGGCCTACCTAATAAACGGGGCCTAGGCCCACCCTGAAAATTTATGGGTCTAGCCCTCCGATGCTGCTCCTGACCTGCCCTTTCCATGACGTACTGACATTGTCTAAGATCTTATATGTTCTGAGAAAATGCCTGAATTTGTGAGATATCCATATCCTCTCACACTATGGCTATAACGCAAGACTCCACATATTCTAGCACAAGTCCCATAATAAACCGGTGCACCCTGGCTGACATAGTGTCGACAAATGAGGGCGCATATCTGGCTATGGAGTCAAATCTCAATGCATATTCTCTAACACTCATTCTTCCCTGCTCCAGATGCAAAAACTGCTCTACTCTAGCCTGTCGGATCTCTCGGGGCAAATAGTGGTCTATAAAAGCCTCAGAGAAGCTAGGCCACGTAGATGGAGGTGCATCTCTGCCTCGGGATCTTTCCCAACTCTCATACCACAAAACTGCTACCTCTCGTAATTAGAATACTGCTAACTCAACTGATTCTATGGATGAGGCATGCATGACCCTAAATATTCTCTGCAGTTGATCTATGAAATTTTGGGGGTCCTCTCTACGATATGTCCCTATAAACCGCAAAGGACTCAAAGCAAGGAACTCACGGACTCTCAAACTACTGGGCCCCTCAGTGGGCTCAACGCCAGCTGGTACTACTGGCTGAGGCTGACGCCGGGCAACCATCATCTGCACCATCATATAGAATGCACCCCTGAGCTCCTGATTTGATGGCACAGGGTTGGTTGGGGGTGGTACTGGTATATCTGATGCCCTAGTGGGCTCTGAGTGCGGTGGTGAGTGCTGGGGAGATTGAGGTGATGTCTCCCTGTCGCCCTCAGATCGGGCTGACTTTGCCTGGGCCCCCTACTAGTGCCCTCTCTTGTTGCTACATCCAATTCTCGACCAATTGCAGTCCGTCGTGCGTCAGACATTTCTCTGTAAATAAGTAAAATAAAATAAGCTTAGGGAGTTATCCTACACAACACATCACTATAGCACGACTGGAGGAGAAAGAAGAGCAACCAAACTATTATTCCTTGTAGCCTCCTGCCTATAGAATGTGTTGCAAAATACATCCATAGACAAGGCTCTACTTAACACGGCTTGCAGACTCCCTGGGATACTACCTGCTCTAATACTAAGTTTGTCACTGATGAGTTGGAAATTTACCAACTCATTAGGCTCCTAAGCATGAGTTTTTGCCTAGTTTTCGAGTTGTTTATGTAGATTTTATGCCCTTTCTCTTGAGTTCTTTGTAGGTACTTCATGTGAGTAGAGAAAGCATGAAATCGAGCAAAACACATGGAGTTTGAGATGAAATTTGACGAGTTAGCATATGAAGGAGAGGGCCCAAAGATAATGGAAGATTTGAGCTCAAGAAGAGGTGCAAATACATGCTTTGAATAGTCTAAACGTGGATCTGTAAGGGCGAAATGCGGGTGAAACACCGAAGCTACTGCCCAGACCGGCGAAACAACTGACCCTTCATGGAATGCATCGGATAAATGCCCACTGAACCACCGGTTCCCCTGCTAGGACACTGTTTTCAATAGGCTAAAGTTTGGTGCTCCGCAGATTGCCACCGGTGAAACGTTGGTTCCTCACCGGAGAGGCCATCTAATGAAGGGTAAAATGGTCCAAAAAGGTCTCCAAAGCATCTAGAATCTTCAAGGGCATTTGGGGAAAGTTGTACACTAGAAAGTACAGATATTTACATAGATTTCATTGTACACCACTCATTCACTCACCTAGACGTCATCTTCTTCATAGAATTTTAGTCGAATCTTTTCTCCATAGATTTGTAGAGTTAGGTAGTACTTTTCTTTTTCTTTTTCTTTAACCAATTTTGGGGAAATTCCACCATTGTGAAGCAAAATTGTGAAGCTAATGTGATGAATGTGAGGGGAATCCTCTTGGTATCTTCTCTCTATCTTTAAATTTGCTAGACTAATTTGCTAGCTAGAGGTATATTCATGGTGGGTTTATTAATTTGATTGGGTTTTGAGGAATTTCTTTTGGATTCTTATTGAAATTATAGATCTATTATCTTCTCCCAAGTTATAATTGCTAAAATTGATGATTTGCAAATATGAATTGTGCTTTACTTTTCTTGCTTTTGCTTGAGAGAGAAAGGCGAGAATTAGGTGAGAAGATAATAGTGAGGAGTTGGAGTGTTTGTTTGTGGGATTAAACTAGAGATAGTTAAAACCCACATTTTCACTCCATTAAAGGTCAAGGCTAGAAATAGCTNGTTAAAACCCACATTTTCACTCCATTAAAGGTCAAGGCTAGAAATAGCTAGTCCTTCCTCAAGCTTGTGTGGTTGATTACTTGAATTGGCTTTGGGGTTTGAAAGAATCCAACGCATAAACATTCTTATGATTGAAAAATAAGAGAATGTAAATTATCCACTACTATCTATGCTAAGTATGAGTCTAAGGCATTGAAGAAATTCCCAATTTAGTTGAGATCTCATCTATAGAATTCCCCTAGCCATATCACTTGTAATTGCTTCAATTGGAATTCCTCCCAATTAGTCTTAGTTTAGAATTAGATAGTTAATTTTACTTTTCAAATTTTGAAAAATTATGCGTTCTAGTTTTATTTAGTTTATATTTCTTGAATTATCGACTCAATTGTCTGTGGGATTCGACCCCGACATCTGTGGGGATATTTGTTTTGATACAATGACCATTTACGCTCTTTCATAAAAGAGGAGTGTATTTTTAACGTTATCAAAAATGGAGCCTTTGCTGGGGAATTGAGTTGTGATAAGCCATTAGTTATTTATTAATTCGAACTAGTTTTGCATTTTTGTTTTACATTTTTTTTGCTTTTATTTTTATTTTTTTTATTTGTTTGTAGTTGTATGATGGCATCATGGAATAAAAGGAGGTTTTTTGGTTTCAACTCCTACTATGGTGACCCATGTCCCTATTGTGGAGGACCACACTATTGGCAAGATTACAAATATTCCCCTAGAAGGGAGACGAGTGCATCTTTTCCTTCCTATGATGGGTATAGATGCACATTATGTGGTAGTCATGGGATACATTGGGATGGATGCCCAAATGGAGTCACTTCTCGTTATAGTGTCTATGATAGATGTTGTGCTCCTAAGTTTGAAGGGAATGAAGCCATGGCAAGAGAGGGAAGGCGAAATACATGTGGGCGCATGGAAGCCATGCTCCAAGCCTTTTTGGAGCAGGATTCTAATGCGGAAAAGAATGAAAACCTCTCCATGCCAATGGAATCATCAACTCCTCAAGAAGAAGGCTGTGAAACTCTAAAAGAAAAAGTGGAGGAGATATTGAGGAGCATAACAAGAAGAAGTGAGCAATGGGGCATAACTCAACTTGACTCTTGGGAGGAAGCTCAAAATGATGATGAAGAAGGAGTCAAGGTGAGTGTTGAGGAAGTCATAGAGGTGTGCTAACCAACCAACATTGTAATAATGCAAGATGCCAAGGTTGAAGAAGTGACACTAGAGTCTCCAAATGACATCCAACAAATCACACTCAAGGAATCTAGTGCACTTGAAAAGGAGGAGGTCAAGCAAGAAGCATGCTTGAAAGGGGAGCGACTTACACCGCCCTCATATCATTTTTCAACATTGAACTTGGTTGACAAAATGGAGATTGAGGAGACCAAGTCAATAGAGGAAGCTGAGGAGGAAGATCAAGATGGCTTCATCTTAGCGTATGCAATGCCAACAAGGCCAAAGCACCTCCCTCCTTTAAGGGCCAAGAAATACAAGATGCAACATCCATTGATTGATCCCTTGATGCTTACACCACCACCCCTCATACGGAGTAGAAGAATGGATAAGAAGCTAGGGGTGCGATTTAAAAGCTCAAAGTGGAGAGAAAATTGGTGAAGTTGAAGTTGTTGAGCCACGACATTATCTAAGGCACTTCTTGAGAGGCAACCAAAGTGCTTTTACTTTTTGTTCTTACTTTTTCTTTTGTTTTGTTTTACTTTATGTTGGTGTTGTCTTTGTTTTTGCAGGGATGGAATAGGTATGAAATGTGATAAAGGTGAGAGAAGCCAAATTCAAGTTGAGCAACCGGTGCTAAACCAGTGAAGCGCAAGTCCAAATGTGCGAAATGAAGATGTCAAATAGAATGTCTGGAAAAAATTGCTTAAGCGGTGGCACATCAGCGTTAGACCGGCAAAATGCCGGTTCAAAGGCACGAAACGCCAGTAGAATGCTGGTTATGAGCAGAAGGCCCAGACAGTTCTTTCACCTATTCCTTCCTTACTTTGTTTTACCATGTGCATCAAGGACAATGCTTTATTTGAGTTGGGGGTGAAGTTTGAGTAACTCACTTGTTAAGTGATGCACGATATGGTCCTATGATATGGTCCTTTTAAGAGAAATTTTCCATTACTTGCTAGTAGTATTGCCTTTTTAGATAGTAGTCTTTGAATAAACTCCAAGGGTTTTCTTTATACTACGGTTCTTTCCCAAGAAGCGATTTCTTTGTCTTTTCTTTTTGTTGTCGAATCGGGTTGACACTTCCCGATGAGAGATTGAGAGTAAACTTTCTTAAGGAAAAATGTCAAGTCGAGAGTCTTGTCGAGTCTTTTGTGCACTTATTTGATGAGGTACCACAAACATTTCTTGCTTTGCATTGTACATGAGCTTTGAAAAGAAAAGAGGGGCATCTAAATGTGAAAATGAGCACTCTCTTGTCATGAATTATACATTCCTTTCTTGGATTTTTGATTCGTAACTAGCTTATCAAAATTCATTCTCTTAATATGATAAAGAAAGTATGTAAACTCCTTGAATTGTGATACCTTGTGTGGTGAGGCTTTTGGCTTAATTCTTATGTATGCACGATTGTCTAGAACTCGCCCTAAATGTGCTTCAAGGCGAAATGTTAGATGGAACTGTACTCAAAACATGATCTTAGGCTCTATTTTGAAAGTCACTTTGCCCAAAATGACCTCCTTGAACATCTTCGGTTGTTGCCAATGTTGAGCCCCTTGAACCTTCTTCTTGGAAACCATATTACAATCCTAATGACCCTTTTTAATCCCACTCTTTGGCACCCGTCCTCCCTAATTTCTAGTGATGAAAGAATTAAAAAAAGGGCTTCAAGACCAAGAAATGGGGAGAGATAAGGAAATGAGTCTGGAATGAGGCAAAATCCTAAGTTTGGGGGTTTGCAATAAAAGGGAGAGACATAAGATCTTCAATTTGAGGTAGGATCACATTGTGATCAAAATGCATAAAATGATAGGTTGAGAAATCTTGGTTCTTCAAAAGAGAAAAAGAATTGTGAATTGGTGCTACCTCTTGCTCAGATGAGGCTAGTTGTGAGATCCAATGAAGTTATAAGGAGAGTCATTGAGAAATGAAAGCCAAAGATGATAAAATAGGAGAAATAAGGTGAAGTGATTGAAAAGAGATGATGGGAGGTTAAAAATGTTCACAAAAGGCATTAGGGAGACCTTTGTCACTAGAGATAAATATTTGTCCTACCCTTGCCCCTAGCCTTCATTATGACCCACAAGTCCTAATTGATTTTGAGTGTACAAACACTACATTAGTGGCGATATACATGAAGGGCAAGCCTATGGGTCAATTTGTCTGCACTAGAATTTCTTTGTGAGAGTGAGCGCATTTTTCTTATCTTATAATCCCTATGTGTGAAATGCTAAAAAAAGTTTGGGATTCTCTTTTCTTGTGAGTGGCGTCACTTCCTTGGGATACATGCTTAAAATTATTGTCAAAGGAGATGTATGAATGAGGCAAGCATATAGCGAATTTAGAGGCAAGTTTTTGAATGTGAATTGTCAATGACTTGAGATGCTCTTTGAACTTGTTTTGAGGAACTATGCCCCTTATTTGAATGAAATTAATGCATCAAAGATATGTTTAATGATTGTGGTTACCTATTGAAGCTTGTGCAACATGGTTTGAGTCTTTTTTTTCTTGAGTTGGTGTATAATGTCCGGGTTATCTTGAGGCCTGATGATTTTGTGTATAACAACTATAATGATCTAAGTGTTAGCAATGTCCTCTTGTGAAGGAATGTCTTGATTGGTCCTTTATGAAAAAACTCATAAATAGAATGTTCATTTTCTCAATTGTAAAAAATTGCATTACTTGAGGACAAGCAATAGTTCAATTAGGGGGTTTGATGAGTTGGAAATTTACCAACTCATTAGGTTCCTAAGCATGAGTTTTTGCCTAGTTTTTGAGTCGTTTATGTGTATTTAATGCCCTTTCT
Organism: Datura stramonium; assembly: GCA_018107945.1. NCBI lineage: Eukaryota > Viridiplantae > Streptophyta > Magnoliopsida > Solanales > Solanaceae > Datura > Datura stramonium. Next base: position 102,270 of record JACEIK010002558.1, read on the forward strand.
CTTGAAATCTTTGTAGGTACTTCACGTGAGTAGAGAAAGCATGAAATATAGCAAAACACATGGAGTTTGAGATGAAATTTGATGAGTTAGCATAGGAAGGAGAGGGGCCAAAGATAATTGAAGATTTGAGCTCAAGAAGAGGTGCAAATACATGCTTTGAATCGGCTAAACGCGGATCTGGAAGGACAAAACATGGGTAAAACGCCGAAGCTACCGCCCAGACCGGCTAAACAACCCGCCCTTCACGGAATGCATCAGATAAATGCCCATTGAACCGCTGGTTCCCCCTGCCAGGACACTGTTTTCAATAGGCTCCGCGGTTTGCCACCGACGAAATGCTGGTTCCTCACCGGAGAGGCCGTCTAATGAAGGGTAAAAGGGTCCAAAAAGGTCTCCGAAGCATCTAGAATCTTCGAGGGCATTTTGGAAAATTTGTACACAAGAAAGTACAAATATTTACATAGCTTTCATTGTACACCACTCATTCACTCATCTAGACTTCATCTTCTTCATAGAATTTTTTGTCGAATCTTTTCTCCATAGATTTGTAGAGTTAGGTAGTACTTTTATCTTTCTTTTTCTTTAACCCATTTTGGGAAAATTCCACCATTTTTGTAAGAGCTTGTGAAGCAAAATTGTGAAGCTAATGTGAGGGAAATCCTCTTGGTATCTTCTCTCTATATTTAAATTTGCTAGCTAGAGGTATATTCATGGTGGGTTTATTAATTTGATTGGATTTTGAGGAATTGCTTTTGGATTCTTATTGAAATTATAGATCTATTATCTTCTCTCAAGTTATAATTGCTAAAATTGATGGTTTGCAAACATGAATTGTGCTTTACTTTTCTTGCTTTTGCTCGAGAGAGAAAGGTGAGAATTGGGTGAGAAGATAATAGTGAGGAGTTGGAGTGTTTGTGTGTGGGATTAAGCTAGAGATAATTAAAACCCACATTTTTACTCCATTAAAGGTCAAGTCTAGAAATAGCTAGTCCTTCCTCAAGCTGGTGTGGTTGATTACTTGAATTGGCTTTGGAGTTTGAAAGAATCAAAGGCATAAACATTCTTATGGTTGAAAAATAAGAGAATGTGAATTATCCAGTGCTATCTATGCTAAGTATGAGTCTAAAGCATTGAAGAAATTCGCGATTTAGTTGAGATCTCATCTATAGAATTCCTTTAGCCATATCACTTGTAATTACTTCAATTGGAATTCCCCCCAATTAGTCTTAGTTTAGAATTAGATAGTTATTTCCCATTAATTTCCTCCAATTTTACTTTTCAAATATTGAACAATTATGCGTTCTAGTTTGAATTAGTTTATAACTCTTGAATTATCGACTCAATTCTCTATGGGATTTGACCCCAACATCCATCGGGATATTTGTTTTGATACAACGACCGTTTATCTTCTTTCATAAAAGAGGAGTGTATTTTGGACGTTATCGGTCATGCCTTACCTTAGGAGGCATGACTGGTACCTAATGCCACCCTGAAATCTAAACTAGGCTGACTGGCCTGATGTACTACTGGTGTATGCCTGTAACTTAATTCAAGAAAACGACGAGCTATATCTCGGCTGTAAATACAACCTCTAGCCGACCGGCCACCTGTGAAAGAAGACAACTAACCAACAACAACATTATAACAGGGATCCTATGCGGGGCGACAAGACCATCATGCTGTCTAGTCATAACTGAAATAAAATCAGGCAACTAAACTACACTAAGCCAACAAGGCTGCTAACTGAAAGCTAAACAAGGCCCACATGGCCATCACATGAAATAAAACATACATAGGCCCCACACGGCCAAAAACAAAAGCTAACTACTGGAAATCTGTAGCTTGCAAGCCTTTAAGAGTGGAATAATGGTTGAGACAAGGCTCTGACCTACCCATAAACTGTACAACAAAAGAACAAACCTCTTCTAACTATCAACTTCGGCGGAAAGGAGATGAATGAACTGCTAACTCTAGCTGATGGCTAAGAATGCCCCAAACCGCGTCTATTCGCACCTGTAGGCAAGTAATGTAGTACCCGAAGGATGGGCGTCAGTACAATATGTACCAAATATGTAAGGCAGCAAAGTAATAACTGAATGAAACTGAATAAGCTGAAGTAAACAAGAAGACGGGTAAAAAGTTATCCTGAGAAATATCACCGTCTGAGATATCTAACTAACAAATATATAAGTACAAATAAGAACCTAACCGGGCCCCCATAAGGCTGGAAGGTAAAATAGCACAGAATAACCTACCTGGGCCCCCATAAGGCTGGAAGGTAAAATAGCACAGAATAACCTACCTGGGCCCCCATAAGCCCCAACAAGTACAAACAATGTACACTTCTGCTATCTGGCTACTAAAGGTTCGTAAACATACTTTAACTTAGGAATGCTTGCTCCCTGAAGCTGTATCCGAGCCTGATAGGCTCCTGTAGCTGTGTTAATGTATGAGCTGTTTGGGCTGTGTAATTGGACCCTGAGCCTTGGCTCGACTATGGTTCATGATGTAATCTCTGATAATTAGATCCCGAGCCTTGGCTCGACTATGGGTCGTAATGTGACTGCTGTAACTGGATCCCAATCCTTGGCTCGACTATGGGTCATGATGTAATCTATGATAACTGGACCCCGAGCCTTGGCTCGACTATGGGTCGTAATGTGACTGCTGTAACTAGATCCCGAGCCTTGGCTCTACTATGGATCATACTGTAACTACTGTAATTGGGCCCCGAGCTTTGGCTCGACTATGGGCCATAATATAACTGCTGTAGCTGGACCCCGAGCCTTGGCTCGACTATGGGTCATAATGTAAGATCTAAAAACTGGATATTTCCCTCACGACCTCACTCTGGTCCCTCCGGACATCATACTGCTCATGAGAGCATAACCCTATAGGCAACAACACCTAAACCTCAACTACCGTATACAACAATCAAGTTGGCTAGGGTTATCTCTGACAAGGGTTACTATATCATCGCTATCATCTCAATTTAATTCATAACAACTGACCACAATAGGTTTACTCTGAAATACTATAGATACACAAGTCATACTAACTTTATGACGAACACAACTTGCCAAAAAGGATAGCCTTACATACCTCAAGTGTTGACTTTTCGTTTAACTGGCGAGTTTCAACTTATAAATGGCGGTTATTTTCAACTGTAACCTTGATGCTGAGAGAATAGGACTAATTTCAATACTAAATTCGGAAAATAACAATAGCTTTCAATAATAATTTCAACTATAATTAAACTTTGAATAACTCGGCGAGAACCCATAATTTCACGTGAGCTCAAAAGGGAGGAGTGCTTACGTAACTCCTATGATCGACTAGGATTCAATTTGGAGTGATTCTGACAACTTTTAATCAATGGAGCTCTGATATGCCGAGCGAAGTTTTGAGAAATAACTCCGTAGTAATGCTTCCTCTATGCCTAGAACTTGTTACTTGAAGTTAATTTATATTTAGACGACGTTTGGTAGCGTAATCGAGCGAAAATATATAGAAAATTGCGTATTCTCTCTGTTTAGCCGAGGGAATATATTTGTAAATGAGATAAAATTGAACTAAGGGAGTATATATATGGGCGATGGACTGGGGTGCCTCGCGTCGGTCATCGCGCCAGTGTGCTTGGCGCACTGTGCCGCCCAGGGTGCCAGTGTGCTGGCGCGTTGTGCTGGCGCTTGCGACCTGACCTCGCCCGACCCTGCTTTCGAGGCTCTTCCCACACGTGTCAAGCTTTCTCTACTCAATACAACCCATGTGGGAGCCGAGTTCCAGTGGGGGTCCGCGATAGCCCCGTGGCACGGAGGCAGTGCTCCACGATACACTCC
>JACEIK010002558.1:107575-139374 GCA_018107945.1 Datura stramonium
AGGAAGTTTTTGATACGATTCTTTCCATCTGGGAAGACAGCCAGACTTAGAAGTCAGATTCTAAGTTTCAAACAGAGAGAGGGTGAGAATTTGTATCAAGGTTGGGAGAGGTTCAAATCAATGTTAAGGGATTGTCCACATCATCACCAGTCTAATGATGTGTTGGTGCATACATTCATTGAGGGTTTGGAACCACATACCAAAATTTTGTTAGACTCAGCAGCTGGGGGTCCTGGCAATGATCACACCCTCCGTCGGCTTAGACAGAAAAGGACAAGGTCCGGGTGACCTAAGTGATAGTTTAAAGGTCATACTAGGATAGTGATAGCTCGTAAGCGAATAGTAAGGTCCGGGTTATCTGGACTTATCTACTCGAGGCAACTTGTACTTGAGTATCTATAAGAGCAGGCTGGGGCATTCGCCCCTCATTCAACTACTAATAAGGTTTCCTCCTTAGGATACCCACGGGTCTATCTGACTTGTACAACTGGGATGATTTCCTGGGCGACCTGTATGACAAGCACTAAGTCGACTGAAACTAACATTCACTGGAAGTAGCTAATTAGATGACAGGCTGTCACTCAGTTCACTAGGAAACCCTGGTGCCACTAACTCTAAGGTGAGACCATCCTATCCAAATTCTGGCCCTGGAGGCATCAAGGTATGCTAACGGCCTCTAGGCGAGCTTCACTGACAATACATGCATCAAACCAAAAGTTATACCGCTCGGCTGCGTTCGACGCCATCCAACTTACCAAATCAAGCCCAACAACTAACCATAAACTTCTAAGGCCTTGGAATGACAACAAAACATTAGAATTCTACTAATACAGTGAACAGAAGAACATATGGGTTTCTATGACACTCCTAGCGTGAGTCACACTTAACAGACTCTTTCCCGATGAGAGATACTACAATATATTCTCAATACGCCTTATAGTAGCTAACCACAATATTCATAATCATTATCTACTTGAAGCAACTAATCAAAACATATAAGATCATTATCTACTTTAGAAGGCATAGGTCGTATCACTATACGACGAGAATAACTTTCAAAGAGATAAGCCTTAACATACCTCGAATGCCGACTTTTATTCACCAAACAATTTTCAACCTGAAGCTAGTAATTCCACTCAATTGCGGCCTTTATGTTGAGAAAATAAGGTTATTTCAATAGTAGGAGTCAACAAACAACAATGTCTTTCAAAGTACGTTGACTATAATTTAACTTTGTTCAATTAAATAGTAGGAGTCGGCAAACAACAATGTCTTTCAAAGTACGTTGACTATATTTAACTTTGTTCAATTCAGCCAACTCACAAATTCCCCAGAGTTTAGAAGGTAGAAACACTTACCCGTCACTTGCAGTCTCTTAAGACTCAATTAGAAGAGATTCTGACAACTTTTTCTCAAGGGGGTTCCAGTATTTTGAGCGAATTTCCAAGAAATAACTCCGCAGGGATGTTCCTCATAGGACTGGAACTCGTTATCCAAGATGAATTTGCGTTTGAACGGAGTTTAACCATGTAAATTGGCAAAAAACGGATGAACTCATCGCTTGTTCTCTCTTCTAAGTCGAGGGGAAATGTTTGAATGAAATGGACTCACCCTTTACACACACATATATATAGGAGGCGGTGAAGGAGGGTCAGCGACACGCCTCCCATCTCGGTAGGGGACGGGCGCGGCAGCCAAGGGAGGGGCGCGATGCGGCTCTCTTTGCACCATGGGGGCGGCGCGGCACAACGCTTGGTGTGCCCTTCCCCCGGCCCCGGCCTCCTGCTTGCTCAACTCCGTACTCGTGCATTCCTTTTTCGAGCCCCTCCTTACATGCGTCGTACTCCAAAAACTCTCAACATATATACGCACGCATCAATTAATCTATAGAAACTTATGGGGTGTAACATCATCCCGCCCTTCGGAACATTCATCCTTGAATGTAATCTTAAGCTTAGGAGACTCAACTCTTTTAGCTATGGCTGGAAAATTTTTGGCGGAGTCTTCCCTAAAATATGGATTATCCGAAAAGTTGAAACCCAAAAAAGTCCAACATAGGCATCTCATAAGAAGCTACTTACAATTGACACATAGTTCCACCACATACATGTAAACAATTGATAATAATGGCAACAAAAGCAACCATATAACACATGAACTACCTTACTTCAACTGAAATTGTTTGAGTTTATACACTATCGGCATAGAGCCTAGAACAATCCAGACTTAACGTCATCATTAGCTTCTCAATTCATCTCGGCTAACTCCCATTTCTCTCTAAGACTTTAATGGATCACGCCTTTCATTCTCAAGGTAGCCCTTACGGACCCGGTGATCTAGTATAACTGTTGGAGCCTTCGCGTGGGATGACTCTTTTGTAACCTAAGAATCCTCGATTGGGTCAATCTAAGGAAAGGTCCCACATGTGATTGCGTGGTTCTGATTAACAGATCCTAGCCCCGAAGGCAACTCTATCTCATAGGCCCCTTGGTCGATCTTCTGGAGAATCTGGTATAGCTTAGTGAATCTAGGGCTGGGACTTCCCTTCTTGTCAAATCTTATAACACCCTTCAGTGGAGGAATTTTTAGGAATACCCAGTCATTGCTTCAATCTCTAGATCCCTACACCATACGTTAGGGTAGGACTTCTGACGACCTTGGGCTGCCGGCATATATCTTCTGATAAGTTTAACTTTTCCCCCCTGATTGATGTCATATGCCTGGTTCAACTACCCCTAATTTACCTTCTTCAGGTCATCATCTAGGGGGCCTATATTTCCACCCATAATAGATCTCCGGGCTTCTGAATCATGCGCTCTGCTTGGCTATTTGTTTGGGGACGAGAAGCCGTACTTAAATTAACATGCGTCCTAATCTGTTCTGACAAATTTTCCAAAATCTAGCTGTGAGTTGTTCCCTTTGTTATAAGTTAATAGACACCATATAGTCAGAATTTTTCTGTAGTATTCAATTCAGCGTAGTCGTTAGCTGAAACATCATTCTGACCGGCAAGAAATAAATTAATCTCATTAGCCTTTCAACAATGACCCAATGGGGTCACAAGTACACCTGGTACAAAGTAACCTTTAACTATATTCGAACTGACTACTTCCTTCTTCCGTGTAGGCACGACTATCTCCTGAATTAGCCCGCCAAGTTTTTGATGTTCAACTTTTACCCGTTGGCATTTAGAATACTGTGCTACAACTCAACATTTTCTTTCTCTTTCTTATGCCATCAGTAGATCCCTTTCATAACCTGATGTTTTTTCGTCAAACCCCGCTGGAGGGAATAACAGACATGGTGTGCCTTTGCTATAGTCTGCTAATGAAGTCCTGCCATATTTGGAACGCAGAGTCGACCTCTGGGTCTCAAGACTCCACCCCTTATTATCTCAGAGCCCGATGACTCCCTACTGGGCCTTTGTCTCTGGGTTGTACTAGTCTAGGGTCTCCGTACCATCACTCACTACCCTCTAGATGTTCGCTTGATGCTTATTTCTCGATATTCAGCGGCGAGTCCAAACTCTGTCAGCCCGCTACATCCTAGAGGTAGTTCTGCTTTCGCCTAGAGCTTGATATTCATGTCTTGCCTTTGCCCTTACTCCTATAAGCTGAAAATTGGGGCTCGTGCCATATGCACCGTACTGGCAAGGATACTACTGGCCAAGTCTACCAACCTATATCGTCCTGACCCGCCCTCGGTCCGATTCCTATCATATAGTCTTTGTATTTTAACATAATAAATCGGGGGTTGTAGGCTTTGTCTCTAGGTATCCCTTACCGCCATCTACATACTACGATGGGATTAGTCTTTTTCTGACCTAAGCTTCACTATTGTTGAGGGTCTATTGTTTATGAACTTTTACACGTACTTGGCTGTTGCTAGCAATATTAACTACCCTCCTGATTTACTGTCGTGAGGGTCTAGGTGACTTTTTAAACACTAGGGGTTTTAACCAGTTTCTAACACTTTCTCGGAATCAATGGTTCTAGACCTCTAATACTTATTCTGGGCAACATGCCATCGATACTTACACTTTCTGCTGTACTAAAAGAACAAGTTGGGAGGTGGAAATGGCCTTATCATTCTATAACGGGGCTAAGGTGAAAAATTCAACAACCTCTAGAAGCTGGAGGTACTAACCTTGCATAGTCCTTCGCATATTTCAGGTAATCCAACATTAACTGTCGTCCCTGTCTAATTCTAAGTGTCTACTAAGTAAGCCAACTCATATATATACCACACTCCTGGCCTCCTGTTCTGAGGGTGTAGAAAGAGCTGAGAACGGTGTTAGCATGTCTGTTATATTATAAGGTTCCTAGTGCCCCAGGAGGATACTAGGGAGATTAAAAGACATTCCTTGTTACTGTCAGGCTGGGATATCCCCCAACTGTGGCACCTCACTAGTACCCTCTACTGCTGCTGTAACTATCTTGCGGCTGGCTAGAGTCTGTTTCATATCACACATTATTCTAGATAGACAGAGCAACAAAAGCTTAGGGACTGAACCCTATACAACTCGGCTCTGTAGCACGATATGAGAAGAATGAGGGGTAACCATACTATTATGCCTCGTAGCCTCCTACTTATAACATGTGGTGAACAACACATTTATAAGCAAGACTCTACTAGACACGGCTAGCAGACTCCCTAGGATATGACGTTGCTATGATACCAAGTTTTTCACACCTCACTTTGGAAGGCATGACAAGAACCTAATTCCATATTAGGATCTGGGCTGACCTGACTGGGAATATGCACCTCTGGTGCTCACCATCGACTCAAAATCAAGAAAATAAACTGCTATATCTTGGCTATAAATACAACGTCGGGCCGACAAGGCCCCACAACAACCTGTAAAAGAAAACAGCTAACACAACAACACAATAGTAAAGGGATCCTATGGGGGCCGAGAAGACCACCATGCTGTCTAGTCATAACAGAAGGAAAATCAGGCAGTCATATGCATACTATAGCCGACAAGGCTACTAAATGAAAGCTATACTAGGCCCCACATGACCAACATGAAAACTATTTAAAGACTATAGTCTGCAAGCCTATAAGAATGAAAATATTGGTCGGGATAGGGCCTTGGCCTACCCGAATGCTATACAAATAAAAGATAGATAAACCTCGACGACCTGGCAACTCCAAATGAAGGAGCTAGCCAATCTGCTGACTCCGAATGTCTACTAACGGAGGTCCTGAACCCTGTCTGTCTAAACCTGCAGGCAAGTATGAAGCGCCCCATAGTTGGGAGTTAGTACAATATGTACCAAATATGTAAGGTAGTAAATAAAGCTGAATGGAAGCTAATAAAGAACTGAAAGTAAATAGCAAGAAGGGGCAGAGTTAACCTGTAAGCTTTCTTAACCATAACCTGTATCTAGTAAACCACTACATGTATATTAGCTGAAGCTATACGATTATACATTCATAACTATAGCTAGTAGGCAAGTATACAAACAAGAACCTAACCTGGCCCCCATAAGCTTGGAAGGTACAATCAACAGAGAGATAACCTACTTGGGCCCCCATAAGCCCCGGTAGGCACCAATCAGTCTATATACCCCTATTAGTACCCTTGAGGTGTCATGACCCGAACGGAGGCCGGGATCGCAACACGGGACAAGGAGCCCCGAGAGACCCCAAGTCGACCCATGGCATAAGCATACATCTAACTCGATTAATAAAACTGAATAAATCAACAAGATAATCATAGAGGATGTCTAGATTTAACTTAACATCAGAATAAACAATCTGACGCTGAATACATCCATATGTATGAAAAGCCTCTAAACGTGATGAGTTGATGAGACAAGACCCCAACTAACTCAAATAAGCTGAAAATGAAAGTACGTCAAGAAAATCTGAATAAGTCTGGTCCTCGGGAGATGATGACTCACCCACAATGTATGATGCTACCTCAGAAGACTGACTATGAACGGGGCTGAGCTTGAGAGCTGGGTCCTGTATCATGAAAGATACAACATAGAGTATGCGGTCAGTACGTGGAATGTACCGAGTATGAAGGGTAAGTAAAACCATGAAGTAGGTAAAATCATTTAAGACAATGCATAATGTAAATATAAACATTAAGAATCTGAGAGTAGGACATGCATACATTCTTTCTGAAATCATGATGTCATTATAACATAACATACATCATAGCTGAATCGATTGACTTAAAGTTGAAATATGATATTTATAAATAAAATTGAACATTGAGTCAAACCTGCTTTAGAACATGTATTAATGTATAAATCTCAAGAATGATGAACATGCATAACTGAAATCATGAGGATCAATGGGAGAATCATCTTTTAACCAACATACCACGATAGAGATTATGTGGTCCCAACTATCACACTCAAGTGGGTAGAGCCGTCCAAAGCCTTGCCAGGGATAGGGACGATACCATGATATCGATATCAATCTCGTAGGCTAATAGGGCCGGAGATAGCTCACAAGGGAGGTCCCGAAGTAATATATATATAAGAGTATAAACCTACATTGATGCGTAGTTCTGAGGCATAGGGTGATCGACCCTTAGCCTACTCAGTGCCAGACACTACTTCCAAAAACATGCATATGTTCTACATCATTTTTCAATGAAGCTCAACATCGTCTATTGACGAAGCTCAATAATCAAATACATCTCAAATATGAAATCATTCATATGAAAAGCTTTAACTCAAACCATACCACAAGCTGAAAGATAATTGGGAGTTTTCACTCTAAAACCATGTGGTAAGCTCAATTCGGGAAATCATGGATCATACTTTGAACATGTGGGCATTGCCCAAAGCTTTATCATTCTTGAAAATGCTCAATTCACACCGAAAACATGATTATAAACATGGGTAGATTGAAAACATGCTTTTCATCATAACATTTCATCATCATCATACATTCATCACAAATCTCATCTTCACGAACTCTTCATCAATGGGATTTTTAATCCACAAAACTAGAAACATGATTTTTAATTGAAAATATTATAAAACTTTCCCATACTTCATAATTCAATGGTAGAAACACATTTAAATCATAACCATGTAAAGAATTAGGAAATTCATGCATTGGGTTAAAATCACATAGACTAGACATAGAATGTCATGACTAGAGAGGGATTGGGCATGGGTGTGAAAGGAATCACCCATTTATAATCCTACATACCTGTTAGTATCTGATTCGTACACTTATTTGATAGCCCAAGAAGAAATTGAAGAACACTAAGTTTGATCACCCTCTCTCACCTTCTACCTTGCATGCATGAACGTAAATGTCCTAAAATAAACTTAACCCCTTATAAAGTCATCATTCATAACTCAAAACAACATAGTTTAGGCCTTAGGATCTTATGAATTACGGAAAAACACTTAATAAAATCACAGAAAATAACTGCCAGATGGTCCCAACGAGGGACCCAACGACTTGTCCTCTGTGACCACGACTCGTGGCATGACTCGTGAAGTACACTACTTCTCAAATATTCTAGGCTCATAATGGAGGATTTAATGACTTGTTACCTGGGCCTCCCCACGAGTCACATCACGACTCATGGGCTAGTGTCACAGGTCTCCTCACGACTCGTTATGTGCCTGATGGCAGATTTTTAACTTTTCACCGTTTCAACTCCCGGGTCTGATCTTTGGGCTTCCGGAGTATAACAATATCTCTCCCTTGGGAACATTCGTCCTCGAATGTTGGAAAACACACAGAAAAGCAGAGAAATGCAAGTATCATATTCAAATACTAATCATTCAAACTGAAAATTGATGGAATGACTACCTCCGATTCAAACTACATAACTGAAATGAATTCACGAATCATATATACATCCATATACAGAAAAGAAACTTGGGCACATGAACTAAACACAAAAACTAAATAGAGTTTTAGGTCAAAACTGATACCTCAAGTTGGAACTGAGCTGGTAGAGAATAAATGTGGGTACCTAGCATTATATCTGTTTCAGCTTCCCACGTAGCTCCCTCAGCATGCTGATTCTGCCATAACACTTTGACTAAAGCTACTTCCTTATTCCTTAGCCTTTGAACCCGACGATCTAGTATTTCTACCGGAACGTCCTCATAACTAAGGCTGTCTTTCACACCAACACTGTCCACCGGGAAGACTAGAGTTGGATCACCCAAACACTTTTTCAAGAGCGATACATGGAATACATGATGCACATAATCTAATTCTGAGGGCAACTCCAATTCATAAGCCACCTTGCCACCATCTGGTATGGGACGACATAGCGGGGACTAAGTTTACCCTTCTTTCTGAACCTCATCACTCCCTTCATCGGAGACACCTTCAGAAATACCCAATCATCAACCTCAAATTCCAATTCCCTTATCCTCATATCCGCATAGTGGCGACTCTGAGCATTTTTCAACTGTACCTTATCAACTGAACCTTCTCCATAGCCTTATGAATCAAATTTGTTCCTATCATCGCTGCTTCGCCAACCTCAAACCAACCAATGGGCGACCTACTTGTTCGCCCATGAAGAGCCTCAAATGGAGCCATCTGGATGCTGGAACGATAGATGTTATTGTATGCAAACTTGATAAGGGGCAAATGCTCATCCTAGCTACCTTTGAAGTAATCACGCATGCTCTTAACATTTCCTCGAGAGTCTAAATTGTCCGCTCCGCTTGACCATCTGTTTGTGGGTGAAATTCTGTGATGAGCTTAACCTGAGTACCAAGTCCTTTTTGAAACGACTTCCAAAACTGATAGGGAAATTGGGGTTTGAAATGATGGACAAGGGCACTCCATGCAATCGAACTAGCTCCCGGATATATAGCTTGGCATAATTCTCCGCTGAATTCGTGGTCCTGATCGATAGAAAATGAGCACCCTTGGTCAACTTGTCCACCACAACCCAAATAGGGCCATATTGTTTACGAGTACAAGGTAAACCTATGATAAAGTCCATATTAATTTCTTCCTACTTCCAAGTAGGAATACTGATATCTTGAAGAACACCTCCCGGTCTTTGATGCTCAACCTTTACTTATTGAAAGTTTAGATGCTTAGCTATGAATTCTGCAGTGTCCTTCTTCATGCTATTCCACAAATAGATTTCTCGTAAATCACGGTACATCTTGGTGGAACCTGGATGGATAGAATACCTGGATCCATGAGGCTTATGCAACATCCAGCTTCTCAAATCATCAACATCCGGAAAACATAGATGACCCTAGTACCGAAACACACCATCTCTCCCTTTGGAGAAGACCTTTACCTTCTTATTGTGTAAGACTTCTTTTAACTTTACCAAAATCTGGTCCTCATCTTGTCTAGCTTTCACATAAGTCACCAAGGACGATTCTGATCCGTTATGAACAATAACGCCGCCATTGGTCGAGTCAACCAACCGAATTCCCAACCTTGCAAGTCGATGCACCTCTTTTGCCAGCTCCTTCTTCTCCTCATCCACATGAGTCACACTCTCCATAGAGAGTCTACTAAGTGCGTCTGCTACTATATTAGCCTTGCCCGGATGGTAAAGAACACTCATATCATAGTCCTTGAGTAGCTCCAACCACCTCCTTTGCCGAAGATTAAGGTCCTTTTGTGTAAACACATATTGTAAACTCTTGTGGTCCATAAACAGATGCACATAAACCCCATACAATAATGTCTCCAAATCTTCAAGGAGAATACCACCGCGGCCAATTCAATATCATGGGTCGGATAATTCTTTTCATGAACCTTTAGCTGTTTGGAGGCACAAGCTATAACTTTTTCGTGCTGCATCAATACACACCCAAATCCGATCCTCGAAGCATCACAATACACCACGAACCCATCATTACCCTCTGGTAGAGTTAACACCGGTGCTGAAGTGAGTTGAGTCTTCAACTCTTGGAAGCTCTTCTCACAAGCCTCTGACCATTGGAATTTCACCTTTTTCTAGGTCAATTTGGTCAAGGGTTCTGCAATAGATAAGAAAACCTAAAAAAATCTTCGATAGTATCCAGCTAAACCCAAGAAACTCCGAATATTCAAAGGATTCACCGGTCTAGGCCAATTCTTGGCCGCTTCTATTTTCTAAGAGTCCACCCTTATGCCTTTGCTTGATACTGCATGGCCTAAAAATGCCACGGAGTTCAACCAAAACTCACACTTGCTGAATTGGCATATAATTGGCGATCCTTGAGAGTCTGAAGCATTATTCTCAAATGAGCGTCATGTTCCTCCTTGCTCCGAGATTGTATCAGGATGTCATTAATAAACACAATCACGAACATATCTAGGTATGGATTGAACACCATGTTCATCAAGTCCATAAAAGCTGCAGGATCATTCGTTAGTCCAAAAGACATAACTACAAACTCATAATAACCATACTGCATCCTGAAGGCTGTCTTCGAGATGTCACACTCTCAGACTCTGAGCTGGTGATACCCGGATTTGAGATCTATTTTTGAGAAACACGCGACACCCTGAAGTTGGTCAAATAAATCATCAATCTTGGGTAAAGGATACCTATTCTTGAATGTGACCTTGTTCAATTATCGATAATCAATACACATCCGAAGAGAACCATCTTTCTTTCGGATGAAGAAAACTGGTGCACCGCATAGGGACTTGCTCGGTCTAATGAAACCCTTATCTAACAGGTCCTTCAACTATTATTTCAACTCCTTTAGCTCGGTTGGAGCCATTATGTATGGAGGAATAGATATAGGGTATGTTTCGGAAAGAAGGTCAATGCCAAAATCAATCTCCTGCTGGGGAGGGATTCCCGGTAAATCATCAGGAAAGACCTCTGGATAGTCGGGGTCCTGGACGTCGCATCCTTAACCCTAACTAGGTGGTACAAACAACCTTTGGAGATCAGCTTTCTGGCCTTAAGGTAGGAAATAAAGTGACCTACAGGCACAACTGAACTACCCTTCCATTCTAGGACTGGTTCACTTAAAAATCTGAACTCTACTGCTCAGGTTCTACAATTAACTGAATCATAACATGAAAATAGCCAATCCATGTCGAGAATAACATTGAAATCTGACATGGCTAGCTCTACCAGATATGTTGAGGTGACTTTCTGAAAGATTAAGACTGGGAAACCTCTATATACCCGTCTAGCTATAACTAAATCACCTACTGGAGTAAAAACTGAGAAGGATTCTGACAAGACTTCGAGACTGTCTCCGAAGCTACTGGCCACATAAGGTGTCACAAAAGACAAGGTAGCCCCCGGATCTAACAAAACATAAATATTAAGATGGAAAACTTGTAACATACAAGTGACTACATCCAGGGAGACCTCCTACTCTTGGGGGGATGCTAATGTATACAATTTATTTTGGCGCTGACCGCCACCGGCGCTAGTAGATGCCCCATGCTGTGTTGAGCGTGCGGGTGGGGCTGCTAAAATAGAAGCTGGGCCTCAGCCCTCATCACGAGCCTGCCTCACTACTGGGAAATATATGAGCATGTGTCCTAGCTTCCCACACTCAAAACAATCACCTACACACCTGCGACAAGCTGGAATACTAGAATCTGCGGGTCTACTGCTCTGACCCCTAGAGCCTGTTGCTCGCACTCTCTGATCTTACCTAGGCCTTGATGGCACACTCAATGCTTAAGATAGTGGGGCTGATGATCTCTAGTGGATCTGCTGTCATTGCCCACCACCTGACTTCGGCTGTAAGAATCTGTGGTCATCAGTCTTGGCCATCTTGGCCTCCCTCTCTCTCATATGTGCCGCCTCCATCTGCTGTGCGTACAAAAATATCTGAGGCAAATCCATATCCTGATGGAGCATGGCGGTCCTACAATGCTTGCCCAAATAGCCCGCCACTCCATGAACGAACGTGCTCACCTACGCCCTCTGATCGGCTACTAACTCCGAGGTGTACTTTGATAAGTGGGTGAACTTAAGGGAATAATCCTGCACTGTCATCCTCCATTGCTTCAGATTTATGAACTCAGCTACCTTTAGCTCCCTAATCTCACGAGGGAAGAACCGATCCAAGAATGCAACATGGAACTCCTCCCAAGTGACCGGGCCTACTCCAGCAGTCCTGCTATCTTTCCATTGGTGAAACCAAATGTGTGCGACCCTTTCCAGCTGATATAAGGCCAAATCTTCACACTCAACTCCATTCACCCCCATGACTTGGGTGATTTTCACAATCTCATCTATGAAATCATGCGGGTCCTCATCTACTCTTGACCCAAGGATCTCTGGTGGGTTCATTCTCAAGAAATCTCTGACTCGAGCCACCACTGTATTGCCATTTTGTGGAACATGCACAAAGGCCCGCTGATTGACCTGAGCGGTCAAGGCCTACACGAGCATCTGAATAGCTTCCTGAAACTCAGTATGGGCAACCGGCTCCGGTGCCTAGTGCTCCTGAACTGGTGGGGCCTGCTGGTGCCCATTTCCATTTCCATCCTCGTGGCCTTTTCCATTCCCATTCCTTCTACCATTCATTCTATAGGGAGCCATGATTCTACAATCGCGAATAACATGAATTAGAAGGATAAGGAGACTTTTCATCACATGACATAGATCATGAAAGAAGGAAACATTTCCTAAATGTTTCGAAGCCTCTCCGTCATAAATGTGGCACGTTTCACACCCATGAAAAAGACTCTACTTAAAGTAGCTTTCAAACACCATAGGACACTTCAAACCTATTGCTCTGATACCAAGTTTGTCACGACCCAAACGGAGGCCTGGACCGCAACACGGGATGAGGAGCCCCGAGAGACCCCAAGTCAACCCATGACATAAGCATACATCTAACTCGATCAATAAAATTGAATAAATCAACAAGATAATCATAGCAGAAGTCTAGATTTAACTTAACACCAGCATACACAATCTGAAGCTAAATACATCCATATGTCTGAAAAGCCTCTAAACGTGATGAGTTGATGGGACAAGACCCCAACTAACTCAAATAAGCTGAAACTGAAAGTACATAGAGAAAATTTGAATAAGTATAGTCCTCGGGAGATGAGGACTCACCCACAACGTATGATGCTATCTCAGAAGACTGACTATGAACGGGGCTGAGCTTGAGAGCCGGGTCTTATATCATGAAATGATACATCATAGAGTATGCGTTCAGTACGTGGAATGTACCGAATATGTAGGGTAAGTAAAACCGTATAAGTAGGTAAAATCATTTAAAGACAATGTATAATGGAAACATAAACATTAAAAATCTAAGAGTAGGGCTTGCATGCATTCTTTCTGAAATCATGATCTCATCATAACATAACATACATCATAACTGAATTGATTGACTCAAAGATGAAATATGATATTTATAAATAAAACTGAATATTGAGTCAAACTTGCTTTAGAATAGGTGTTAATGTATAAATCTCAAGAATGATGAACATGCATAACTGAAATCATGAGGAACAATGGGAGACTTTTCTTTTAATTGACATACCACGATAGAGCTTACGTGGTCCCAACTATCACAGTCAAGTGGGTAGAGCAGTCCAAAGCCTTGCCAGGGCTAGGGACGATACCATGATATCGATATCAAGCTCGTGGTCCAATAGGGATGGGGATAGCTCATAAGGGAGGTCCTGAAGTAATATATATAAGAGTATAAATCTACATTTGCGCATAGTTCTGAGGCATAGGGTGATCGACCATTAGCCTACTCGGTGCTAGACACTACTCCCAAAAACATGCATATGCTCTACATCATTTTTCAACGAATCTCAACATCGTCTATAGACAAATCTCAATAATTGAATACATCTCAAATGTGAAATCATGCATATGAGAAGCTCTAACTCAAATCATACCACAAGCTGAAAGATAATTGGGAGTCTTTTCTCCAAAACCATGTGGTAATATCAATTCGAGAAATAATGAATCATACTTTGAACATGTGGGCATTGCCCAAATCTTTTTCATACTTGAAAATACTCAATTCACATTGAAAATATGATTATAAACATGGGTAGCTTGAAAACATGCTTTTCATCATAACATTTCATTATCATCATACATTCATCACAAATCTCATCTTTCATGAACTCTTCATCAATGGGCTTTTGAATTCACAAAACTAGAAACATGATTTTTAATTGAAAATATTATAAAACTAGCCCATGCTTCATAATTCAATGGTAGAAACATATTTAAATAATACCTATGTAAAGAATTAGGAAATTCATGCATTAGGTTAAAATCTCATAGATTAGACATAGAAATCTCATGACTTAGAGAGGGATTGGGCATGGGTGTGAAAGGAATCACCCATTCATAACCCTACATACCTTTTGGTAGCTGATTCTTACACTTCTTTGATAGCCCAAGAACAAATTGAAGAACACTATGCTTGATCACCCTCTCTCACCTTCTACCTTGTATGCATGAATGTAAATGGCCTAAAATGAACTTAACCCCTTTAAAAGTCATCATTCATAACTCAAAACGATGTAGTTTAGGCCTTAGGATCTTAGGAATTACGAAAAAGCCCTTACTAAAATAACAAAAAATAACGTCCAGATGGTCGCAACGACTCGTCCTCTATGGCCACGTCCCGTGGCATGACCCATGAAGTACACTGCTTCTCAAATCTTCTGGGCTTGTAACGGAAGACTTAACAACTCGTTACCTAGTGACCACGACTTATGGTCACCATCCATGATGTCCACTGCCTCAGTCTCAATAAAATTATTCCTTGCTTAGCCACGACTCACCCCACAAATCGTGGGGTCTTCCCTTCAAGTTCACTGTCTCTCTTCTTCTCTTTACTCAAACACCACTCCTCACGACTGACCTAACGACTCGTGGGGCCTGACCACAAGTTGTGGTCTCGCCAGTGGGGTCCTATTTCCCAAACTGCAATCTCCTTACCTGGGCCTCCCCACGAGTCACATCACGACTCATGGGCTAATCTCATGGGTCTCCTCACGACTCATTCTTTGCCTGATGCCATATTTTAAACTTTTCTCTGTTTCAACTTTCAGGTCTGATCTTTAGGCTTCCGAGGTATAACATGAGGTCCTATAAGTAGTTGTATCTAAATCTGAGTCATCTGGGATCCTATAACTGAATCTGAGCCATTTGGGCTCTTGTAACTGAATCTGAGCCATCTGGGCTCTTGTAACTGAATTTGAATAGTCTGGGCTCCTATAACTGAATCTAAGAAGTTTGGGCTCCTATAACTGAATCTGAGATTTTTGGGCTCCTGCAACTGAATGTGAGCCTTTTGGGCTCCTGTAACTGAATCTGATCCATCTGGGCTCCTGCAACTGAATTCGAGCCTTTCGACCCTATAATTATACCCCGAGCACACAAGGCTTTACGAAGGGTCTGTAATGCCTCTACTGCATAGAAGAAGTCCATAAGTGAATAGAACTTAATATGGCCCAGTAGTCTCTACTTTAGTCCTTATAGATGATGTATGATCCCGTAGGCAACTCAGTAGCTCCATAAGCAATACAACATCGTAGCTCCGTAAGCAATCTATAGCTCCATAAGCATTAGCAGCATCATAGCTCCGTAAGTAGTTTATAGATCCGAAAGTATTTCGTACAACTAGTGGCCTCTTAGCTATTCAAGGAAAGAGGCAGTACAAAACACGATCTATCCCAACTAGAGACACTATGTTACAATCTACAATCCTAGTCATTCAAAAGGGGTATCGGGCCCCTTAAGCCTACTTGCGACCACTACTCTTACTCATCCCTAGATTGGTCCATATAGTTGCCAATAGGCGCAGTTTGTGTGCCTACACCTGACTAGAGGGTCCTGGTAGTGATCGCACCCTCTATCAGCTTAGACGGAAAGGACAAGGTCCGGGTGACCTAAGCGATAGCTAAAGGTTATACTAGGACAGTGATAGCTCGCAAGTAAGCAGTAAGGTCACAGGCAACCAACTATTTAGTTCCCTCACTTAGAACGACTATAGGGCTACTACTAATCAGACATGCTCCTAATCAGTCAGTCCTTACCTTCCACGGACAGCTTACTATAATTCTTAGCTTGAAGGTAATACGGTACTACTATTGTTCTAGCCCATTAGACATTAACTTGGTCTGTTCAGATTTCATATGACTTCACTGGGCGATTCATAGCCTCATAGGAAGCTTTATCTATACCTAGCCACTCATGGCAACCTATACCTGAGTATCTATAACAACATGCTGGGGTGTTGTCCCGCGCATTCAACTACTAATAAGGTTCCCTCCTTAGGATACCCACAGGTCTATCTTACTTGTACAACTGGGATGACTTCCCGGGCGACCTGTATGACAAGCCCTAAGTCGACTGAAACTAACAGTCACTGGCAGTAGCTAATTAGATGACAGGTTGTCACTCAGTTCAATAGGAAACCTTGGTGCTGCAGACTCTAATGTAAGACCATCCTATCCAAATTCTAGCTTCGGAGGTGTCAAAGTACGCTAACGGCCTCTGGGCGAGCTTCACTGACAATTCATGCGTCAATTCAAAAGTTATATCGCTTGGCTGCGCTCGATGCTGTCCAACTTACAAAATTAGGCCAAACAACTAACCATAAACTTCTAAATCCTTGGCATGACAATAAAACATCAGAATTATACTAATATAGTGAACAAAAGAACAAAGGAGTTTCTATGACGCTCCTAGCGTGAGTTACACTTAACATACTCTTTCTTCATGAGGGATACTGCAATATACTCTCAATACGCCTTTTCACAGCTAACCACAATATTTATAATCATTATCTACTTGTAGCAACTAATCACAACATATAAGATCATTATCTACTTTCGAAGGCATAGGTTGTATAACTATACGACAAAAATTACTTGCCAAAGAGATAAGCCTTAACATACCTCGAATGCCGATTTTTGTTCACCAAATAGTTTCCAACCTGAAGAAAGTAATTCCACTCAATTGCGGCCTTTACACTGAGAAAATAAGGCTATTTCAATAGTAGGAGTCGGCAAACAACAATGTCTTTCAAAGGGAGTTCACTATAATTTAACTTTGTTCAATTTGGCCGAAAACTCACAAATTCCCGAGATTTTAGAAGGTAGAAATACTTACCCGTCACTTGCAGTTTCTTAGGACTCAATTAGAAGCGATTCTGACAATTTTTACTCGGCGGGATTCCGGTACTCCGAGAAAATTTCAAAAAAATAAATCCACAGGGATGTTCCACGTAGGCCTAGAACTCGTTATCCAAGATGAATTTGCATTTGGATGGAGTTTACTGACATAAATCAGCGAAAAATAGACAAACTCATCGCTCTTTCTCTCTTCTCAGCCTAGGGGAAATGTTGGATTGAAATGGACTCACCCTTAACACACACACACACACACATATATATATAGGAGGCGTGGAGGAGGTTCCACGATGTGCCTCCTATCATGGCAGGGTACAGGCGTGGTGCACCTCCTAATGTGCCAATGGAGGGGCACAACACGCTCTCCTTGTGCCGTGGGGGAAGCGTGGCGTGGCGCCTAGTGTGCCCTGTCCCCCGCCCGACCTTCTGCTCGCTTGACTCCATACTCGTGCATTTCTTCCCGAGCCCCTACTCACATGAGTCGTACTCCAAAAAACCTCAACATATATATGCACATTTCAGTGAAGCAATATAAACTTACGGGGTGTAATAGGCCTGTACAATTCTGTAGGTCCAATCGTGGCACAGTCAGCACCAGATATGGAAAACTCCCTGTTAGCTTAAGAAAAGTTTTTTAATGTCTGTAACAATATCTTTTACATTTTATTTTAGTTAGAGAAGGAAATTGAGTTAATAGACGCGTGAATAGTTATTTTTGTGAATTTTTATTTGAGAAGCAATTTTTGGGATCAAATTATTGATTTCCTACATTGTTCTTGAGGTTGTTCTTTGATAATCAAATCTAATTTCCTTCAAATTGTTGCTGTAAGTATTTAATTATGTGTTTGTCTATGAATTCGAATTACAATCTTACAACCATGAGAGGCTAAAACCTCTACAACTAGGAGTTGTGGGAACCATGACAGATTAACAAATTAGGGTTGTACAAAAGTGATTCAAAACCAATGCGAAAAGCTTGTGTTGTATTCTCTTCATGATTAAACATTTCTTAATGGTGTACAACGTTAGGACTTGCCCGAATTCTTTACTTTCTTGAACCTAGAGAAGTAGAGATTAGGTAAAGAGAATTACAACAAAGCCTTGATCTTTACGATCATTGTATTAACTTGAGTTGTGGTCGCAAGATAGTTAAATTTGGAACATATTGATAACGGTTAGTTTGAAATCGCTCATGAGACCTAACCCGGTGATTGAGTATAGTCATCCAATAGGGATGAACCAGTTGTTTGGATGAATCCTGGTTATCAGTTTTACAAGTAAGCATTGGGATTGATCACTTGTGTATACTCGAAGTAGTTATGAACCCATGGGGAACACTTACTCCAGTTGTTTTCAAATCTTGATTTAAATCACAATTATAATCTTTTATTTAACATTGTTTTCTTGAAACCCAAAATTTGGAGATAAGTCACCAACAAGTTCACTTACCGGCATTAGTCTAGATCTTACCCTATTCCCTGTGGGTTTGACCCTAACCTCTTAGTTGGGTTCTTTATTGACAACGACCGCTTTATACTTGGTCAGGAAGTGTGAGTTTGAGCATTATCAAAAAGTGGCACCGTTGCCGGGGAATACGACTAAGATTAGATTAATTGCTTGTATTTGACTTTTGATTGTTATTTCCTGAATTACGTTTTCTTTTTATTTTTGGATATCTATAGGATATTGTTTGGTGAATGCCAAGTACTCATCGGAGTAGAAACCCCCTGATTCCATTGGATCTCAAACTTGAACGAACACTGCGTAGGATGGAAAATCAAGAGCAAAGAGATGCCCACATAGATGAAGAAGCTAGGCAAGCCAAGCTAGTTCGGCAAGCTGCACTTCAGGATGCGGAGGATGTTTGAGATGAGGTCGTGAATGCTTGTTGACATTGTAGGGGAAACAGAGGCAAATGATATGCCCCTCCGTTCTTCGATGAAGATGACCCAGACATCGATGAAGCCGGGTCACCCGGAGCCATTGTACCACCATCACTGCCTGCTGGGGATAAATTTGATATCACTATCACCATGATTCAATTGTTGAACATGAAAGGGGTGTTCAGTGGTCATGTAGCTGAAGATGCCAACCTGCACCTGATGAACTTCGTGGGAATATGCAAGGCGTACAGGTTGCCTGGAGTCAGCCAAGATGCCATCAAACTCAGACTTTTCCCATTTTCTATGTCTGGGGAAGCCATTTTATGATTATCAAAGTTGACCAATGACTCCATAACCAACTGGAGGGAGCTCAAGCAAGCTTTCTTAGAGAGATTGTTTCCACCTTCCAGGATGCTGTAGTTCAAGGATGAAATTTATAACTTTCGATAACTTAAAACTGAGGCACTTTATGAAACCTGGCCGAGGTTCAATAAGAAGTTGACAAAATGCCCGAACCATAAGATTCCAGATGACAGTTTGTTGGAAATCTTTTATAGGTCCTTAAACAACAGTACCGATGCTATAGCAGACACAGTGGTAGGAGGAGAACTAATGAGTCACACCTGGGAGCAAGCCTCTACCATTCTTGATAGGGTGACAAAAACAAACAAGGCATGGCATTCCCGGGAGGCAAACGAAGCGGCCGATACATATGCTGTTGGTTTGAATGCAGACAAACGTAGGAAAGAAGAAGAGCGTGACTAGGAGTTGGATCATATGCGCACATCATTGGATTTTCTTACTAAGCACATCATGGGAGCTGGAGCCAGAAAGGTGAACGCAGTTTAGATACAGGGACAGGAGCCAAGGCCAGACCACTCAGATTCCAAGGAAGAGGCAAACTTCTTGGACAACCAGGTGGTTGGTTTCTGAGCCAACGCCCAAGGGTCTTGACAAGACACTTAGTGCCAAGGTTCTTGAAACCAAGGTTGGGACCAATATAGAGACAACTATAATCGGAATGGGTACAGAGATCGAAGCCAAGGTCATGAGCGTGAAGGAGACCGGAGAAGGAATGATGCCTACCGCAATGACTGAGCTGGATTGTACGTGCCTCCTAATGCATATTGATAGAACAGTGTCTCCGCCGATTCCAGAAGAGTGCTCACGGGGGTATAATCATCCAACACTAGAAAAGAGATAAAAAGTGCCCTACTTTTCTGGATATAAATAGAAAAAAGTACTTTTTACCATATATGCAAAAGGAGAGATAGTAATAGAGATATTGAGAGAGAACAAAGATTACATCACATCATTGTTTCCCCTTTTAGCTGAAGAACATTCTCTTAGCTGAGATAGGGAGATTCTGATAGAAAATTTTAGAAAGTACTCTACTTTATTTCTTCTTTGTACTAGTAAGTTTCAGCTATTATTGGAGATTATCTTGTGAAGTTGATTTTTCTACTCTTGCTATTAAATTCACTGATGTTATTGATGAATGTGTTTTTGAATTTCTTAACCATGAGTAGCTAAAATCATTAGCTAGAGGTGTGTGATGATGAATACTTAATTGGATTGGGATATTGCTAGAGTCATTTTCATATTGTTCAAGTAAGTGTAAGTCTATTAGATTCTCTTCAATCTATAAAGGAAGGTCCATTGATTATGATATTGGTCTATTTATTCTTGCTTGATTGTTGCCTGTAAAAGAATAATTAAGTATTGAAAGAGAATTTAATAGTGGGCATGGATAAGAGGTTGTTAAATTGGGCTAGAAGTAGCTGAAATTGCATTCTCATTCCTTATTAGCAACAAATAGCTAGAAATTAGTGCAGTTGCTAATCCAAATCAAATTGGGTTGAGCTAAATAATGACTATAGGTTTGAAAAATCTCTAGTAAAAGGTAATTAGAAGGCTTAAAAGATATAATTACCCACTTCCCGAGATTATTTACACTTGTTGAACTCGTATGATGACTTGGCATGTCCCGATCTAGTTAGTATTTCATCAACACCGCACCTCTAGTCTTTCACATCCTTGTTGACAATTTAGCTGATCTTGCTAATTTCTTTCACTAATTCACTAAATACAATTAACTGCAATTTTCACCCCCCAATTTTATTTGTTTTTATATTAAATCTACCTGGTGCAAGCTAACGTCAATTTCTCAATCGATACTTGTAGCTATCATTCCCTAGTCCTCGTGGATTAGACCCCGACACTCGTTGGGTTACTTATTTTGATACTTCGACCATGTATATTCTTTACATTAAGGATATATTTTGGAGGTAATTAAAAATGGCACCGTTGCCGGGTACTAGCGCTTGATAATCTTGTGTTGATTGTTAAGTTCTAAGAGTTTTGCATGGTATCTACTTAACGTGAGTTTTTTGTGTTGTTAGGATCTCATAACCACATGATTCATCACCCCCAAGCAGGGGATAGCTCAGTGGAAGGTAACATGGAACTCGAGGAAGATAATCCGGTTATGCCAGAAGTTGCAGGAGCCATTCGCCTACCACTGACGGTAGGGAATGCAGTGTTTCATGTCATAAACACCATGCTTCACTTTTTGCAAATGAAGGGTCTTTTGGTCAAAACCAAGCGAGGATGCGAATCGTCATTTGAGAAACTTCGTGGAAATATGCCAGCCCTTCAATATAACAAATATTAGTCAAGAGCCAATCAGGTTGAGACTCTTTACTTTTTTTATTAACGGGGGAGGAAACAATGTGGCTAGAGGAACTCCCTCTGGGATGTATTACTTCATGGAAGGAGTAAATCGAGGCCTTCTTTGACTGCTTTTTCCCTCCATCAAAGATGCTTTAGCTGAGGGATGATATTACAAATTTCAGGCAAGAACTAGGAGAGCATTTACATGAGGCATGGTTAAGGTTTAAAAAAGAAGGTTTCTCTTTGCCCAAATCATGGATTGCCGAATGGAGTGCTTCTCTAAAGCTTCTATAGGGCCCTTAATTCAATCAACAAGTCTATGGCCAACAACCTAGCTGGTGGTTCCATTATGGATCAAACATATGGGTTGACCAAACCCCTTCTTGACAGAATGACAAAGACCAATAGGGCTTGGAACACGAGAGAAACAAGTGTGTCCATTCATGAGATTAGTTCAAGTGCATTGGCGGCTGAGTTGCGGAAACAGGATGAAGAGCGGGATGAAAATCTTTCCAAGATATGACATAACTAGAATTGATGACAAAGAATGTGATGGGAGTAGCACCAAAGGTGGTGAATGCCGTGGGAATGCAAGGTCCCTTACAATATGAAGGAGAATCGTCACTACCAAGATATGAAGAAGAATGCCAATATATGGGAAACCAAATGAGAGGTCCTCGACCTGCATTCCAAAGAGCAAATCAAGGCCCATGGCGCCCAAGGGATGAAAACCAAGGTTGGAGAAATCGGGAGCCACAGGGATGGCCCGAAAGGAATGAAAGGTAAGGTAATAGGGAGCCAAACCAAGAGGGTGATCTCTATCACCGGAGTCCGAACCCATATGTTCCCCCTCCAAAGTTGGGATTCCCCACAATCAGCTGGGCGTGAGTGATACAGGTAACTCAAAAATTGAATAAATGCTATCGAGAGTTCTAAAGAAGGTTGAGTCAACCAAGAGAAGGGTGAAAGAATTAAGAGGGGAGGTGTCTAACCTCGCCCAAATAGTGAGTTCACATTTTGCCTCCATCATGCATTTGAGGCCCAAATGAATCACTTGTTGGATCAAATGAACCCCTCGATGAAGGGAACGCTACATAGTGACATAATGCCTAATCCCAAGAAAGATGGTCGATGCATGTCTGTTATCACTAGGAGTGGCAAGGTGATTGGAGATGCCCCAATTAGGCCTAATGAGGTTGATAACCCAAAATCAGTTGAAGAAGATGAGGTCGACAAAATGCAAATGACTCCAAAGAATAAAGAAAAGATTGATGAAAAAAGAGAAGGAAAGGATGATGAAATCCTCTCACATGCTGACAATGATGAGGCGAGCATAAAGGCCCCGATTGATGACATAGTTGAATCAAGAATCTCACCTCCTTATCCACAATGGCTAGCCAAGAAAAAGAAGGATGACCAGTTTAGAAAGTTTGTTGACATGTTTAGCAAGTTGTCCATAAATATGCCATTAATGGATGCTTTACTCCAAATTCCCAGTTATGCAAAGTTTCTGAAAGATTTTATGAAGAAGAAAAAGGTGGTGGATGCAGACTATGGAGAGAAATGCACCATTGTAGTGCGGTGATGATGAGTAATCTTGCCCCCGAATGGGAGGACCCAGGCGGTTTCACAATCCTATGTACAATTGGGATATGTGTGTTTAAAAAAGCTCTATGCGATCTTGGCGCCAACATAAATTTGATGCCCCTGCTTATTTTCAAGAAATTAAGACTCGGAAGCACAGAGCCAAAGTCAATGAGGCTGCTCATGGCAGATAGATAAATAAAAAGACCGGTAGGGGTTTTGGAGGATGTGTTGGTGAGAGTGAAAAAGTTTATTTTACCTTCTAATTTTGTTATTTTGGATTGTGAAATGGATGTAGAGGTTCCCATTATTTTGGGAAGACCATTTTTGGCTACGGGGAGAGCTGTGGTGGACGTGGAGCTTGGAGCGCTAAAATTTTGAGTTGGAAGTGAGGAGGTCACCTTCAAGGTGTGTCCATCAGCTGAAATGCCCCCCGAATGCAAAGTGGTTGGAGTGTTGCAAAATGATGAGGAGGACAAGGGATTGGATCTGAAGGAGACGGAATCGGATGATGACCCGTTGGAAAAGAGTTGTTGAAAAATGGTCTACATCGTGCCATGACGTTAACTAAGGCGCTTCTTGGGAGGCAACCCAAGTGTTTAGTGAATTATTTGATGTTTTTGTTATTTTTGTTTTTCTTGTAGGAGCTGTGAAATGAGGAACAAATAAACCATGAAGAAAAGAATGGCGCGGGACCGGCGAGCTGCTGGTCCAGAAGCGCGAACCACCGATGAAGGCGAGCACAACACAGAAGGCTGAGGTTTGGATCGAAGAACCGGTAGGCCCATTGGCGAACCGCCAAAATGAACCCATGGACCGCCGGTGGGTTGCCAATTGAATACAGAAGACCTGAAGCTCGGGCACATCAGCGGCAGCTAACCGGCGGATGCCGATTTCATCCGTGAACCGCCGGCCAAAAAAACAAATAACTTGGCAAAATACATGGCAAAGGAAATTGAATCGGAGGACCGCTGATGTGATTCTGCGAATCGCCGTTGACACGCTGGTCGAGGTACGAGTTTATTGTAAAATGGAATTTTAAAAAAAAAACTGGCCCACAAAATCCCAAATACTTGACCAGCCGCCGTATTCTGCAAATATTCCCCTAGTTCCCCTTTTTCCGCCATTTTTCTATTCCATTTTTGTCTCTCCATTACCCAATTTCCCCATAGTCATCTATTTTCAACTTTTCCACTTTCCCACCTTCCCACCTTCCCACTTCCCACCAAGACACCCAAAATAAACTCTCCACCTTCCTCTCAACCTATCAAACTTCCATCTTTCACCTATAAGACCCTCTCCATTTTTCAGTAACCCACTCACTCATATTTCCTTCCTATACTACTTATATCTTGAAGAGTCATTGTATGATTTAGCTAAGCTTTTTGAAGTTTAAGTGTGCCAGCAATCCTCCAACTTGGTAAAAACTTTCTTGCCCTTGTCTTAATTTTCTCATTGGTGCTTAATTATTTAGGAGTAATACTTTGTTTCCCCTCCTTATTGAACTCATGAATATGCTATGGTTGTTGAATGGATTGGGGAATATGTGTTTTTGTGTGTGAAATTTTGAAAAGGGTGAAGTCTGATTAACCTAATTGAATAAAATGCAATGTTTTGCCCAATGATAGAAGAGGTGGACGCCATTCTTAAGGGATAAACATCATCAGAATGTGTTTGAATGGAGTAGTGCTAATTTAATCATGTTGTGTGTGAGTGTGTGTTCATGGGTGTCTGTGAATAGCGAGTTCAAAATTTGGGGACCATGGGGTCCAACGTTTTTCTTGTTAGATTCGACGAATCGTCGATGGAACGCTGGATCACTCTAAAAATTGGCTTCAAGACACTGAGTGGATCCCGTGTTACATCAGTGGTTCATGAACTTGGACCGGCGATTCTCCTCTTAACCGCCGATACCTCCCTCACTTGCCTAGTTTTCTGTAAGGTATCGGTAGGCAATCGGCGGTCTGCAAAATCCCTTCTGCAAACCGCCGGTCCTTCGCTGGTGCTATTGATTCTTCAAAGGATTGTTTGGTTCCCTTGTTTCTCAGTTCTCCCTTAGATTCGTTTTGTTATTTCTATTTTATCTTCAAATAGCTGTCACTAACATCATTCTTGCAGAAAAAAAACAAACCATTTTTTCATCAAGGAACTCAGGAAAAGGAAAGGCCCCTGCTGCATCTGCTAGCAAGGGCAAAGGCAAGGCAAAGGCTGCCCCACCGCGTGCCAACACCAGGGAAGCAATAATCATTTGTGTCCCCAACATGAAATAGCACTACGTCATTTGTCAATGCTGATCAATCACCATGGAGAAGCGGTTTGACTTGGCAAGGTTGAAAGGTGATTTTTCCAACATCACCGAGCAGTTCATAGACAGGCAACAACATGCATTTGCCAACCCTCTCCCATCTTATTACCCCGTCTTGGTAACCGAATTCTATGCCTCATATTAGGCCCGACAAGAGAGTATGTAGCACAGGGGCAAAGTGGATGATTTCCCATGTTTGCCATCAGTTATTTCTGGGGAGTGAAAGTTGATATAACCCCAAAAATCATAAATTACCTGTTCTGGAAGGATGAAATTGACTCCGCTGCGGAGTACATGGCATGGGTAGCTGATATAAAGAATCAGTTCACTTGGGTAGCCTGCATCATAGCTGTTAACAATCCTTTCTGGGCCTCAATAGGTGGCGAAATCTCTCGCCACGACTTGAAGTTCGAGGCCAGGTTGTGGCTGGATTTTGTTTGTGCTCGGATCATCCCCTCTAAAAATGAGTAGAGGGTCAGTATTTAAATCTCCATCCTTATTGCTTGAAAAATGATGGGAGTCCCCATTAACTTTGGGGAAATTGTTGCTCAACAAATAAAGAAAAAGGCTCTACAGTCCAGTACCTCAATGCCCTACGCCGTCTTGATTTCCTAGCTTTGCACAATAGCTGGGGTGCCTCTATTCCCTGATGAAACTCTTTCTGCTGTTTTAGGAGTGATAGACATTGAGCAGATGAGAGATGCCGAGGCACTGACAATGAAAAGAAAGAGACTGCATGCCTTTGGAGTGCAAGAAGGATTCCTCTCCCATGGGTCAGACCAATCACCAATCGCCCTAGAGTCAAATGTGCCCCGGTCGGAAATGTCAGGCCAACCATCAGGTAACATGCCTCAGCGGGCAGCATCTCCCCTTCCACTATCCTCTCAGCGAATGGTATCCATAGACACCTGGAGATGACAAACTCGCATGAAAGCCAACTCCAACGATTGGCTAAGAGCCTCCCAACACTCATTGCCAAAACAATTAAGAAGGAGCCCAAGTCATTGTACGAGAATCTCGCCATGCTATGAAAGAGGTAGGTACAGTGGAAGGGGTAGTCACTTCCCTCCGAACTGAGGTACATGAGTGGAAGAGTTGGACTTCAATAGAAGTGCCGGACATGAGCGCCTTGGATGCTGCAATGGTTGCTCCTTCCTCAGTCTGGGGGCTAATTAATGATCTTTTTGAAGGGCCGGGAGATGATTTCACTGGGCTAGGTGAGGCCATCGGAGGTGATGTAGGTGAGGCAGATACTGATTATGAAGAGGAGTGACCCACGCGGGAGTTTCCTGTCCCTTTCACTCTTGCATATTTACATTGGGGACAATGTATTCTCTTAAGTGGGGGAGGGATGAACATAATTGATGAGGGGTCCAGGGATGGATATTTCTTTGTTTCTTTGGATGTTCTTATGTTTTTCTTGAGTTTGAGTAAGTCCAGCCTTTGTCGGGCTATTTTTTTATTTAATGATTGATGATTGCCCTTGTCGGGTGTGTCCTGTTTTGAAATGAGTGAAATGAATGACTTGGTTAAGTTTTTTTTATGATTGAGGATTAGTGACCAAATGGGGTCTTTTGTTTTGAATTGTAAAATCTTGAAAATCTTGAATGCAATGACCCCAAAGTCTTTTTCCTTTTTCACCATTATAAATAGTAGTGTAAAATGAAACTCTGAAGGTTTTCTTTTGACCATGGTTCTTTCCCAAGGGGAATTCTTTTATTTTTGTTTATTTTTGTTTTCAAACCATGTTGGTATTTCCCGAGGATGTATTGGGTGGAGACATTCTTAAGGGAAAATGCCATGTTGCTTTGAGTCTTTTGTGAAATTGTTTTGAGAGACACCACCAAAAAAATTGTTGAAATGGAATTTAAAAAAAAACAAGGGCATGAAAATGAAGATAATGAGCACGTGTTAACCCTATAGCATAGCATTCTTTGTCATACATTGTACATTTGTTGCTTGACTTATGATGTTTTCCTGCTTTGATGTCATAATTTGGTATCTTGTGTTGAGAATGACTCTTGTAGAACCTTTAACGCTGATGCCTTGTGTAGAGAGGAAATTTTTGATGAATCTCATGCATTACATCTTGTCTAGAAATTTCCCCAAATGTGATTTAAGGCTAAATCCTAGATGTAGTTGCGCCAACAACATGAGTTTAGGATTTCCTTTGTCTAGTCACTTCACCCATATGTCCTCCATGAGCATTGATCCTTGTCATCCAATGTTGATCCTTAGAACCTTTCTTTGGCAACAATATTATAAGCCGTAAGACTGTTCTTAATACCTCTATTTGTCCCCATTCTCCCTAAATTATAGTGACAAGATAAATGATGACATGAGGCTTAAAGCCTAAGAAAGAGGGAGTGATACAAAATTTTGAAAAATGAGGAAAAAGCCTAAGTTTGGAGGTATGCAAAACAAAGGGGGAAGACAAGAATTATAGTGTGAGGAGAACACCACATTGTGTCAAAATGCACCGAAGTATAAATCAAAAAGAAAAAGACAATTTGTGTGAACCAATGTTTCCTCTTGAGGTGATAAGGTTAGTTGTGAATGCCAAAAGGGTTATAAGGGGGATTGTTAAAAAAATGAAAGTCATCAACAAGGAAAGAAGGGAAACAAGGTGAAGTGAGTGGAATTGATGTAAGGTATGTTCACAAAAAAATATTAGGGAGGATATAGTCACTATAGCCAAAATTTCATCCTACCCTTACCCCGAGCCTACATCATAACCCAAAAGCCCCAAATGATTCTAGGTGCAACTACTCTACATTAGTGGCGAATTACATGAAGGGAAGTCTATGAGTCAAGTGTATGCGTGAAGATTTCTTTTAGGAGAGTGAGTATGAGTGTCTCTTCCAAACAATCCCTTGTGTGCATTCAAATGATCACATGACCAAAAGAATATGGATCCTTATTTTGGTGAGGGGTATCATTCCTTTTTGGGGACACAACAACATTCAGAATTAATGTGGGAATAGGGCACAAGGAGTGTAAACTCTAAGGCAAGCTTTGAATGTGCACTGATTATAACTTGAGATGCTATGTGTGTTCCTTGGTTGAGAAATGCCCTTGTTTTGCTAAATGAGTCCTTTCATAAGCTTTGCTTGGTGGAAAGTGGTTGCCTATTTGAAACATCTCCATTGTTTTGGTCTCTTGGGGTATTTTCTTCTCTTTTTTTGGTGAGCATGGTGAGTATTTTTGGGTTGTCATAGTTCAGGTGATTGGCGAGGTATAATTGTGAATAGAGGTGGCATATTTCTCAATGAATGAGTATTGTATTACCTGAGGACAAGCAATGATTTAAGTTTGGGGGTTTGATGAGTTGGTAATTTACCAACTCATTAGGCTCTAAAACTTGAGTTTTTGTTTAGTTCCTGAGTTGATTATTTAGATTTTATGCCCTTTTTGCTTTCGTTGTGTGTAGATGACTACATGTGAAGAAAAGAGAAAATGAGAAAAAAGAAGGGAGTGAGAGAGTAAATCAGCGATTCATAGATGAAAACCGGCGAAACGCCGGCCAAAGGCCGAACATCACTGTCTTTGAGGATTAATGCCACCGGCGGTTCACAATTTGCCAGCGGTGATTTGCTGGTCCAGTTGCCGAAAGACACCTAAAGTTCTGGAAAATTGCTTGAAGACCCGGCGGTTCACGGATTGGTATCAGCAAAACGCCGGGTGAACCTCCAATGTTCACTGGAATTGAGTAAGGATTCATAAAAGCTACCCAACGGTTCACGAATTGGAACCGGCGAACTGCCGGTGTCTCTGCCGATTCCAGAACGATGCTCACGGGTGTATAATCATCCAATGTTGGAAAAGAGATAAAAAGTGCCCTACTTTTTAGGATATAAATATAAAAAAAGTACTTTGTACCATATATGCAGAAGGAGAGATAGCAATAGAGATATTGAGAGAGAACAAAGCTTACATCACATTATTGTTTCTTGTTTTAGCTGAAGAATATTCTCTTAGTTGAGATAGGGAGATTCTGATTGAAAATTGTAGAAAGTACTCTGCTAAATTTCTTCTTTGTACTAGTAAGTTTTAGCTATTGTTGGAGATTATCTTGTGAAGTTGATTTTTCTACTCTTGCTATTAAACTCACTGATGCTATTGATGAGTGTGTTTTTGAATTTCTTAACCATGAGTAGCTAAAATCATTAACTAGATGTGTGTGATGATGAATACTTAATTGGATTGGGTATTGCTAGAGTCATCTTCATATTGTTCAAATAAGTATAAATCTATTAAATTCTCTTCAATCTATAAAGGAAGGTCCATTGATTATGATATTGGTCTATTTATTCTTGCTTGATTGTTGCTTGTAAAAGAATAATTAAGTATTGAAAGAGAATTTAATAATGGGCATGGATAAGAGATTCTGAAATTGGCTAGAAGTAGCTGAAATTGCATTCTCATTCCTTATTAGCAATTAATAGCTAGAAATTAGTGCAGTTGCTAATCGAAATCAAATTGGGTTGAGCTAAATTGTGACTAGAGGTTTGACAAAACTCTAGTAAGAGGTAATTAGAAGGCTGAAAAGTTGTAATTACACACTTCTCGAGATTATTTACACTTGTTTTACATGTAAGATGACCTGGCATGTCCTGATCTTGTTAGTATTTCATCAACACCGCACCTCTAGTCTTTCACATCCTTGTTGAGAGCTTAGCTAATCTTGCTGATTTCTTTCACTAATTCACTCAATACAATTCACTGCAATTTTCACCCCCTGAATTTTATTTGTTTTTATATTAAATCTACATGGTGCAAGCTAACGTCAATTTCTCAATCGACACTTGTAGCTATCATTCCCTAGTCCTCGTGGGATTTGACCCCGAAACTCGTCAAGTTACTTGTTTTGATACTTCGGCCATGTATATTCTTTACATTAAGGATATATCTTTGACATTATCAAAGACATTTGTAGTGATAAATCAAGCATGGGTCAGAGAGTGGAGTCACATGCGAAAACAATAAAGTAGATTGAACAGCAGCTAGGGCAACTGTCCGCATCTATGAACCCAAGGCAAAAGGGTATGCTACCTAGCAACACATTCCAAAATCCAAAGAATGATGGTTATTGTATGGTTGTGATGACTAGGAGTGGAAAGATTACTGTTGACCCACCTCTACCCGTTGTAGATGAAAGGAAGAAAGAGAGTGTGATTGAAGATGAGGATGATGTCACTGAGAAGGAACATAATGAGGATGTTGAGTGGCCTAAGGCCCCAATTGGTGAAAAAGGACCTGAAGTTCAACAAGGAGCACTGCAAATTTACAAGGTTATTCCTCGACCACCGCTACCATTCCCCTAAAGAATGAAGAAGAAGGCGGAGAATGGTAAATTTCAAAAATTCTTTTTAATGCTCAAACAGTTATCTGTAAACATACCATTGGTCAAGGCGTTGGAACAAATGCTGGGATATGCTAAGTTTATGAAGGACCTAGTCACGAAGAAGAGGTCCGTGAGCTATGAGCCCATTTATAATATACACCATTGTAGTGCCATAGCTTCACGGGTCCTGGCCCAGAAAAAGTAAGATCCAGGTGCTTTTACTATTCCATGCATAATTGGCGATGTTGAGTTCGCAAGGGCACTCTATGATCTGGGAGCAAGCATCAATTTGATGCCACTGGTTGTGTTTAAGAAGTTGGGTTTGGGAGCCCCCACATAGACTACCATGCAGCTGTTGATGGCCGACAAAACTATGAAGAAGCCTGTGGGGATCCTGTTCGATGTGATTGTCAAAGTTGACAGATTTATATTCACAACAGACTTCGTGATCCTTGATTGTGAGGTTGATTATGAGGTCCCCATCATTTTGGGGAGACCATTCCTTTCTATTGGGAGGGCCTTAGTAGATGTAGAGGCTGTCCAGTTAAATTTTAGACTAAATAAACAAGAGGTCACCTTCAACATCTGCTGGTCAATGAAGAAACCAAAGAAATATAGAGTGGTCTCAGCGATAGAAGATGAATCCGAGTTCCTTGATGAAGTCTGAGTAGTCAAGAGACTTGCGTCGTGCCGCGATGTTAAATCAGGCGCTTCTTGGGAGGCAAGCCAAGTGTCTTGGTGAATTATAAGTAACCGAGCCACCTGCGTCGTGCCATGATGTTAAATCAAGCGCTTCTTTGGAGGCAACTAATTGATGGTTCCAGCGAATGAATTATCATTGAGTCCCCTGATCACGGGAAATAATATAGGTCCCGTGATACGCTTTACAACTTAAATGAGTCGTGTTTTCTAAGCTATTTGATACATTTTCATGTGATTTTAT
>JACEIK010002558.1:182191-193268 GCA_018107945.1 Datura stramonium
ACTACAAATTACATGAGAATGCACAAATATCGATGGATAAACAAGACGAAATGAAGCATTTGAGTATCACTTGGGCATATAATTCTGCCCAAGATCACTAACCCTTCCTTCGCACTACATACATTGGCTTCATTGTTCATCTATTTCACCCTTTTTTTTCTTTTCCTTCCTTTTCCTCCCTTTTGACCTCTTTTGTATGCATCTGTATGAGTGTGGTGTGTTATCAACCTTTTCAAGTATTATTTTTCTTTTAGAATTTTTTCTTCAAAGTTTTCAACTTTTTCATCTCTTTTTTTTCTTTTTTCATTTGTCACACCACACCTCATTTTCACCTTTTCTCTTTTCTCTTCCTTTTCCTCGTCCCACTGTTTATGCACCCCTACTCTAGCCACCCTCAACTTAGGCATTTTGCCTATGTTGAGGTTCACAATGTCCAAGGAAGGACCAGGGCCAAAATAGGTTCATTATAAAAAATGGGTACAGTTCATCGGTTAATCAAAGTAAAATGGTTTATTAAAGGCTCAAAATTGGGATCAAGGGAATCATATGATTTTTGTAGGCTCATTTAAGCTAAAAGTGAGCTCAAAAAAGACGGCCTATGATCATATCCTAATCAACCACCCTTAACCTATGCAAAGACGAACCAGGAAAGTTCTAGATCTTCAATACAACACTGAGCTAAGTATCAATCCTCACTCACTCATGGAACATGACTTATATTCACTTTTCCTATCTAGTTTATACATTGCTTAACAAGATTACTCATGCTAATACACTAAATGACATCAAAAGATCCACAGAAATCATGCATGCAGTCACAAGTACACAACTAATGCATCAATTTTTTTTAAAAAGGGTCAATTTTTTCAAATAATTCAAAACTAGTGCTCTTTCATTGGCTGAGTACTCCTAAGCTACTTTCTAATTAAACAAAAATACAAAATAAAAAAATAAAACCCTAAACATGCCGGTTCTACTAGATAGCATGCCCGAGAGAAAAGATAAATAAAATCCTAAACATGCCAGTTCTACTAGATAGCATTCCCGAGGAAAAAGAAACACAACAAGAAAAACCCTTGGATGAATCCAAAAACCCAAAAAATACAAGTACACCCCTCCCTTCTTTTTGAAAATTGTGCTTTATCTCCTAAGCATGAACTACAAGAACAGAGGGAAGGGAACATACCTGTGGCTACTCAAACTTTACCATTCATGGATTGCCTCCCTTGCAACACTTGATTTAATGTTGCAACACGACGTGACTCTTCAAGCATCATCAAGGTATACTACCTCTATTCCTCTTAATTCCTCCACATCTCCCAAATACAACTTTATTCTTTTCCCGTTCACTTTGAACCTTTTTCCTTATTTATTCTCAAGTTCCACTACACCGTATTGGGACACATTTACCACTCCATAGGGTCCCATCCATCTAGATTTCAACTTTTCAGGGTGCAACCAAAGCCTTGAGCTGAATAGCAGGACCAAATCGCCTATGCTACACTCCCTTTTTGCAATCTTCTTATCATGGTAAATATTCATCCTTTCTTTATAAATGGACGCACTCTCATAAGCTCTAAGTCGGAACTCATCAAACTCATTGAGCTAGTTAAGTCTCAGCTTGGCTGCTTCGTTCCAGTTCATATTCAGCTTTTTCAGAGCCCATAACGCTTTATGCTCTAATTCGACCGGTAAATGACATGATTTTCCATAAACCAGTTGGTATGGAGATGAACCAAAGGGGGTCTTATAAGCTTTTTAGTAATTCCACAACGCATCATCGAGCTTCCTAGACCAATCTGTCCGGCTAGAATTCACTATTTTGGTCAGGATGGTCATGATCTCCTTGTTTGAAACTTCCACTTGTCCACTTGACTTAGGATGGTAA
Source organism: Datura stramonium (assembly GCA_018107945.1). Taxonomy (NCBI): domain Eukaryota; kingdom Viridiplantae; phylum Streptophyta; class Magnoliopsida; order Solanales; family Solanaceae; genus Datura; species Datura stramonium. The sequence continues at coordinate 184,080 of JACEIK010002558.1, forward strand.
GGTGTGGCCACTTTATGCTTGACATTATATTTTTCCAACAGGGTTCTAAAGAGGCAGTTACAAAAGTGGCATCCACCATCACTGATAATAGCTCTGGGAGTGCCAAAGTTGGCAAAGATGTGTTTCCATAGAAATGCTACAACACCTTTTCCTTCATTATTTGGTAGTGTAATAGCCTCCACCTATTTGGAGACATAGTCCACTGCCACCAAAATGTATTTCATCCCATATGAGCTAACAAATGGGCCCATGAAGTCTATACCCCACACATCAAATAAATCAACTTCCAAGATAGGGGTCAATGACAACTCATGTTTACGGGTAATACCACCCTGCATTTAGCATTGATCACAGTACTTGGCATAATCATATGCATCTTGGTGAATAGAGGGCTAGTAATATCCGCATTGTAAGATTTTATTTGCAGTTCTGAGACCACTATGATGACCCCCAACTGGGGATGAATCGAGTTATGATCTTTACTTGAATTTTTGATATTCATAAACCCATCATGATTTATGATTCATAATATGGATTTATTCAAATTTCCATTATGAATTGATGATTTACAAATTCTATATATGATTTATAAGTATGCATAAATCTAATGATTTTACTAATTAGGTTTTGGCTGACCCACGGGCCTTACCCCTATGGCTAGTTCACATAATTACAAGCATGTTTACGATTATCATGATTTAGCTAGCCCATGAATCTCACGCATATTATACTATGAGCACTATATATATTTTGGGAAGAGTATTTAACATCGAGTAGGTTCGGGGTCCAGGTTTTGCCCCGAATCTCATAACTACATGCCACCCTAGGACATCATAGGACCTCCCTTGTAATTGTCCCCTTGCTCAAATGGGCCCTTTCATGTGTGATATAACACCCTTCATGGTTCTAACCTTGGAAAGGTATGAACACCCTCCCGACTAGGGATTTATAGGTCGGACTCCATGTGTGCTTATATGGGGTATGTTAGTTATAAGAATCTCCCACCGTTCCTCATGATTTATGCATGTTTATGATTATGCAAATATTCTCAATTCAAGTTAAATTAAATCTTTTCTATTATGATTATGATTACTATTAAATTACGAATGTTTTGAAAATTTTGAGTCTTATGTTATCAAATGCTACTTATGTTATGAGCATGTTGTCCAACTCTTATGGTCACTTATGAGATTTTATGTATTTTAAATGTCCATTGTACTTACCTTGAATACTCAGTACATTCCACATACTGACTGCATACTTTCTGTTGTATCGTTTGCATACTTTTTATGCTGTATCATTTCATGATACAGGACTCGACTCTTAAGTTTATCCCTGTTAGTAGTCCATTTCATAGTTTAGCATCCAGCCTTTGGTGAGTCCTCATTCTCCGAGGACCATATGTTTCAGATATTGATGTCACTGTTCCTGTCAGTTTTGCCGGGTTAGTTGGAGAATGTTGTCCTATCAACCCATTTGATACGATAGAGGCTTTTAGACTAATTGTAGTACTCAGCCGTTATGTATTTTAGTACGTTCCGCTTATAATGTTATGTTATGTTATGTTATGTTCATGTTTTTTCTATATCATCATGTTAAGTATCCCGTTTAATGATATGAAGTTAGATGAATGTTCATTCCATGGGTCGACTTGGAGTCTCTCGGGGCTCCTTGTCCCGTGTTACGATCCAGGTCTACGTTCGGGTCGTGACAAACTTGGTATCAAAGCCATAGATTTTGAAGTGTCCTAGGGTGTCTGAAAACCACTTTAAGTAGATTCTTTTTCATGGGTGTGAAGCGCACCACACTGATGGAGAAGAGGCTATGAGATGTTTAGAAAATGTTTCCTTATTTCATGATCTATGTCGTGCGATGAAATTTCTTCTTATCCTTCTAATTTATGGTATTCATGATTGTAGAAGCATGGCTCCCTGAAGAATGAATGGTAGGAGGAATGGAAATGGATATGGCCATGAGGATGGCAACGAGAATGGGCACCAGCAGGCCCCACCAATTCAGGAGCACCAAGCACCAGAGCCAGTTGCCTATGTTGAGTTTCGGGCAGCTATCCAGATGATTGCGCAGGCCTTGACCACTCAGGTCAATCAGAAGGATGTTGTGCACGTTCCATAAAATGGCAATGCAGTGGAGGCTCGAGTCAGAGATTTCTTGAGGAGGAACCCGCCGGAGTTCCTTGGGTCCAAGGTAGATGAGGACCCACATGAATTCATCGACGAGATTCTAAAGATCGCCTAGGTCATGAGTCCAGGAGCACTATGCACTAGAGCTGGTTGCCTATGCTANATTCTAAAGATCGCCTAGGTCATGGGGGTGACAAATGGAGAGTGTGTTGATTTGGCCTCTTATCAACTGAAAGGGGTGGCGCACATTTGGTTTAAGCAATGGAGAGACAGTAGGGCAGTGGGGGAAGGCCCTATAGGTTGGGAAGAGCTTCAAGAAGCCTTTCTAGATCGGTTCTTCCCTCTCAAGATGAGAGAACTAAAGGCGGCCGAGTTTTTAAATCTGAAGCAAGGTGATATGTCGGTTCAGGAGTACACTCTAGAGTTCACCCACTTATCCAAGTATGTACTAGAGTCAGTGTCAGACTAGAGGGCTCGGATGAGCCGATTTGTGCATCCTGTGGCGGACTACCTGGATAAGGACTGTAGGATCGTCATGTTGCATCGAGATATAGATTTTCCCCGCATAGTGTTGCATTCCCAATAGATGGAGTCAGTGTATCAGAGGCAAAGTGAGGCCAAAAGGGCCAGGACAGACAATTATGGGATTTCTCAGCCTAGAATGGGCGGTGGGACAGCGCCAACAATCTCATCACAGGTCTTTTTCTCCAACACCATCATCATCTAGTACAACATCTAGATTACGAGGGGATCGAAGGAGAAGGGCTTCAGGTTCGAGAGGCCAGGGTAGCATTCTGATAGAGCGCACTTTCCAAGCAGGTACAAGGTGCAGCAAGAATCACCCAGGGAGGTGCCTAGTTAGCTCAGATGCTTGTTTCAGGTGTGGAAAACTCAGACACAGACTCAGGGATTTCCCTTCGGCCAGATTAGGGGGCGGCGAAGCCCGTATGCCAGTCGCTAGTTCATCCTCTCTAGCAGCACGTCCCTCTCAATAGGGTTCCTCGACTAGTTCAGCCGACGGTCAGTGCCATAATAGGTTCTATGCCCTTGCGACCCGTCAGGAGCAGGAGACTTTACAGGATGTGGTTACTGGTATGTTACGAGTGTTTCACCTTGATGCTTATGCTTTGTTAGATCCAGGGGCTACCTTGTCTTTTGTGACACCTTATATTGATAGTAGCTTTGGAGTTAGTCCTGAAACTTTGTCAGAATAATTTTCAATTTCTACTCCTGTTGGTGATTTGGTTGTAGCTAGGCGAGTGTATAGAAGATGCCCGATCACTATATTGCATAAAGTCATCACCTCCGCAGACCTTGTAGAGTTGGCCATTACTAACTTTGATACTATTCTTGGCATGGATTGGTTGTATGCATGTTATGCTTCTATTAATTGTAGAACCCATGCGGTGGAGTTCCGCTTTCCGGGTGAATCAGTCCTAGAGTGGAGGGGTAGTTCCGCCATGCCGGTAGGTCATTTTATTTCTTATATTAAGTCCAGAAATATTATTTATATGGGTTGTATGTATTATCTAGTTAGGGTTAAGGATGTTGAGTCTAAGACCCCAACTATTCAGTCAGTTACGGTAGTACGGGAGTACCCAGAAGTATTCCCTAATGATTTACCAAGCATTCCTCCCGAGAGGTAAATTGATTTTGGTATTGACCTTCTTCCCGACACGCAACCTATATCTATTCCTCCTTTTAGAATGGCCCCAGCCGAGCTAAAGGAGTTGAAAGAACAGCTGAAGGACCTGTTAGATAAGGGTTTCATTAGACCGAGCAAGTCTCCATGGGGTGCATCAGTTCTCTTTTTCATGAAGAAAAATGGTTCTCTTTGAATGTATATTGATTATCGAAAATTGAACAAAGTCACCATCAAGAACAGGTATCCCCTACCCAGGATTAATGATTTATTTGACCAGCTTTAGGGTGCCAAGTGTTTCTCAAAGATAGACCTAAGATTCAGGTATCATCAGCTCAGAGTTCGGGAGAGCAATATCCCGAAGACAACCTTCAGGACGTGGTATGGCCATTATGAGTTCATAGTTATGTCTTTTGGACTAACAAATGCTCCTGCAGCTTTTATGGACTTGATGAACACGGTGTTTAATCCATACTTGGGTATGTTCGTGATTGTGTTTATTGATGACATCCTGATATGCTCTAGGAGCAAGGAGGAACATACCACTCATCTGAGAGTGGTTCTTCAGACTCTCAAGGATCGCCAACTATATGCCAAATTTAGCAAGTGTCAGTTTTGGTTGAATTCTGTAGAGTTTTTGGGTCATGTAGTATCATGTGAGGGCATAAAGGTGGATTCTCAAAAAATAGAGGCGGTGAAGAATTGGCCTAGACCGGTGAATCCTTCAGATATTTGGAGTTTCTTGGGTTTAGTTGGCGACTATCAGAGGTACGTGGAAGGTTTCTCATCTATTACAACACCTTCGACCAAATTGACTCATAAGAAGGTGAAATTCCAATGGTTGGAGGCTTGTGAAAAGTGCTTCCATGAGTTGAACACTCGACTTACCTCAGCACTGGTGTTGACCCTACCCGAGGGTATCGATGTGTTCGTGGTGTATTGTGATGCTTCAAGGATCGGACTGGGATGTGTGTTGATGCAGCATGGTAAGGTTATAGCATATTCCTTTAGACAGCTAAAAGTCTACGAGAAGAAGTACCCGAACTATAATCTTGAATTGGCCGCAGTGGTGTTCGCATTGAAGATATGACAACATTATTTGTATGGGGTCCACGTGGATGTGTTTATGGACCATAAGAGTTTGCAATATGTGTTTACTCAGAATGACATCAATCTTCAGCAAAGGAGATGGTTTGAGCTACTCAAAGACTATGATATGAGTGTCCTTTACCATCCGGGTAAGGACAACGTAGTAGCGGATGCACTTAGTAGACTCTCTATGGAGAATGTGTCTCATGTGAGTGAGGGTAAGAAGGAGCTGGTGAAAGATGTGCATCGACTCGCAAGGTTGGGAGTTAGGTTGGTCGACTCGATTGATGGCGATGTTGTTTTTCAGAATGGATAAGAATCGTCCTTGGTGACTGATGTAAAATCTAGGCAAGATTAGGACTCGATTTTGGTAAAGTTAAAGGAAGCCTTTTCAAACCAAAAGGTAGAGGTCTTCTCAAAAGAGGGAGATGGTGTGCTTCGGTACCAGGGTCACCTATGTGTTCCAAATGTTGATGATTTGAGGAACCAAATGTTGCATGAGGCTCATGGATCCAGGTATTCTATCCATCCAGGTGCCACCAAGATGTATCGTGACTTACGAGAAGTCTATTTGTGGAATGGCATAAAGAAGGATATCACAGAATTCGTAGCAAGGTGTCCGAACTGTCAGCAAATAAAGGTTCAGCATAAGAGGCTAGGAGGTATGCTTCAAGATATCAGTATTCCTAATTGGAAGTGGGAAGAAATCAATATGGACTTCATCACAGGTTTGCCTCGCACTCACCGGCAATATGACTCGTTTTGGGTTGTGGTAGACAGGTTGACCCAGGCCGCTCAGTTTCTACCAGTCAGAACCACGGAATCGATGGAGGATTATGCCAAACTATATATCCAGGAGCTAGTCTGATTGCACAGAGTTCCCTTGTCCATCATTACAGATAGAGGTACTCAATTCACCTCTCTATTTTGGAAGTTGTTTAAAAAAGGATTGGGTACACAAGTTAAACTCAGCACAACATTTCACCTACAAACGGATGGTCAGGCGGAGCGGACAATTCAGACCCTCGAGGACATGTTAAGAGAATGAGTGATTGACTTCAAAGGTAGCTGGGATGAGCATTTGCCTCTTATTAAATTTGCATAGAACAACAGCTATCACTTCAGTATCCAGATGGCACCATTTGAGGCTCTCTATGRGCGGAGGTGTAGGTCRCCCATTGGATGGTTTGAGGCTGGTGAAGCRGCAATGTTAGGGCCAKATTCGGTTCATGAGGTGATGGAGAAGGTTAAATTGATAAGGGACTGGTTGAAAACTGCCTAGAGTCACCAAAAGTCCTATGCTAACGTGAGAAGAAGAGAGTTAGAATTTGAAGTCGATAATTGGGTATTTTTGAAGGTGTCTCCCATGAAGGGAGTGATGAGGTTCTGAAGGAAGGGAAAACTTAGTCCCCACTATGTCGGACCATATCGGATAGTGAGACGTATTGGCAAGGTGGCATATGAATTGGAGTTGCCCTCAGAATTAGCTTTCGTACATCCTTTATTTCATGTATCGCTCATGAAGAAGTGTTTGGCTGATCCAGCTCTAGTTGTCCCGGTGGACAGTGTTGGTGTAAAAGACAGCCTTAGTTATGATGAGGTTCTGGTGGAAATATTGGATCGTCAGGTTTGAAGGCTAAGGCTCAAACCATATCTCCTACCAAAGTATGAAGCGGAAGTTGTCAATAAAGAAACCAACTAAGGTTGAGGTCGATCCCACAAGGAATAAGGAAGAGCTAGATTACAGCCGTTAAGTGAACTTTTTAAGTAGTTAATCCAAAATTGGGGATTCTAAAGAAAAGCAATAGTAAAAAGAATCATCAAAAGTTCGGTTTTGAATCCATTTAAAGGATAACTAGGGTTTGTGTTCCCATGGATTCATGACTGCTTTAGGTATACACTCGTATCATCACCAATACTTACTTACAAAACTGATAACAAAGGTTCATTCAAACGACCGACCAGTCCCTATTGAATGACTATACTCAATCACTCAACCAAGTCTCCTGAGCGGTTTCAAACTATCTGTTATCACTAAGTTCCAGATTTAACTATTCTGCGACCACAACTCAAGTTAATACAATGATCATCAAGATCAAGACTCCGTTGACCTAAGAAAGTAAAGAATTTTGGCAAGTCTTAACGTTGTACACCGTTAAGAGACGTTTAAGCATGAAGAGAATACAATACAAGCGTTCAGTATTGGTTTAGAATCACTTTGTGCAACCCTAGCTTGTTAATCCACCATGGTTCCCACAACCCTAGCTATGGAGGTTTTAGTTTCTCATAGTTGCAAGGTTGTGTTTTGCATTCATGATTACAAACATAAATCAATACTTACAATTATGGATGAGAAAAAAACTTCTTTTAATAAATCAGCAAAATCTTCAAGAACAAGTAGCAAGAATAAGAAGAATTCAATAAAAGGTTGATCTCCCTTCTCAATGTTTTATAACTATTCTCTAACCTCCACTAACGTTTTTTTTTTAAAATAAAATATAAAATATNAATATAAAATATATTTATATAGACATAAAAATCCTTTTCCTGGGCTAACACGGTGAATTTTCATATCTGGTGCCGCCAGTGCCACGACCGATCCTACGACCCATACCATGAACCTACGAGCTGTACCTTCCTCTCGTACATTATTCACTAGCTAAATTTTCGCTAAGTGTTGGACCATGGTACGACTCATACCTGCGTCCTATGAGTCGTATTGTGCTTTCATGGCTTGACTCTAAGACTTTGAAATTTTTCTGAAGTCTATCACGAGTGCTATGGTACGACTCGTACCTTCGTTCCACGACTCGTACTGTCTATTCATAGTAGGAGTCATCCTCTTGTACAAATCTTTTGAATCTTTTCATGACTTCTTCACCACGACTCGTACAAGCTTTGTACGACTCGTACTGAGACTCGTATAATGCACCTCTTCATCCTTAGCCTTCTGCAACTTCTCACGACTAGCAATACAACTCGTAAGACCTTCCTATGACTCATATTGTGAACTGTGAGTTGATCCTACTTTGTACACTTTCAGGATATCTTTTGCACATTTTAGCTCCAACACCAATTTATCCTTCAACCAAAGGAAAAATGCCTTATATCCACATAAATATACCTAAGTCCATGCTATTTTCTCAGTTTTGAGCGTCGAAAGTGATGTAAATCCACAACACATCAACACCCTCAAATTAAGACTTTTGCATGTCCTCAGGCAAAGAAAAGAAAAACTAAACATGACGCTCTACTAGAAAATAAAACCTAAGATACTACAACTAATAATTAAACTAACTTGCACTTTCCATACAACCTCTTCTAACCCTTTTCCATGGACCAACATCAGCTAACGTATTACAAGCGACCCCAAAGCATAATAAACAGGGATCAATACATGTCATCTAGCTATCAACAGGCAGTCAAGTCATCACTAATATTTTTCACATAGACCAACGGCAAAAGTAAACATAGTCCATGTACCCTCACAACCAATGAAGTCCCCACTCACAGATGTAATATCAAATATGTATGGGACTAGAAAAATGAAGCACTCACTCTCACAAGGAAGTTCCAAGTACCATGTATCAGATACCATAGACTTGCCCTTATTTTCCCTGCTTCGATTTGTCGGATAGTCAAATTAGGATCACTATAGGGCTTGATATGGCTTGTAATGTAGGCTTAGGGCTGGACATGATAAAGATGAGAGATTTTTAAGAGACTATCCCTTCCTTGTCACTACATACATCGGTTTCACCTTTCACCTACTTCATCCTTTATTCTTTCATTCCCTTTTCACCTCTTTTATATACATTTGCATGGGTGTGGTGTATTTTCAACTTTTTCAGCATTTTCATTTTCTTTTGAAATTTTTTTTCAAGATTCTCAATATCTTTCATCTCTTTTCTTTTCACCACAACACACTCATTTTTCACCCTTTTTCTCTTTCTTTCCCTTTTTCTCATTCCCACTATTTACACACCCCTACTCTAGCCACCCTCAACTAAAGCATCTTTCCTATGTTAAGGTTCACAATATCGAAGGAAGGACCAGGTCCAAAATAGATTCATTATAAATAAATGGGTACAATTCATTAGTTAATCAAGGAAAAATATGGGTCAGTTAAGGCTCAAACTTGAGATCAAGGGATTCATGTAATTTTGGTAGGGTCATATAGGCTAAAAGTGAGTTAAAAAATGTCCTATGATCATATCCTAACCAATCATCCTTAGCCTATACAAAGGCCAGCCAAGCAAGTTCTAGATCTTTAATACAATACCGATAGTACTATACCTCACTCACTCATGGTACATG
>JACEIK010002558.1:193416-203922 GCA_018107945.1 Datura stramonium
TCAAAACTAGATCATTTTCATTGGCTGAGGACTCCTATGTTATTTCCTAATTAAACAAAAATCACAAAATAATAAAATAAAATCCTAAATATGCCAGTTCTACTATATAGCATGCCTGAGGGAAAAGAAACACGGGAAGAAAAATCCTCAGATGAATAAAAAATTCCCTAAAAATCACAAGTACACCCCTCCCTTTTTTGAAAAGTAGCTTTTTCCCCGAAGCATGAACTACAAGAACATAGGGAAGAGAACATACCTGTGGCTCTCAAGGCGCTCCTGTCATCCTGCAGAGGCGATACCTCCAATGTATTCGTGGCACTAGCAGTGGCTGACACGCTCAATAATGTGTTAATAGGGAGAGTGATCACCCTAGTATTCATGGACACTTCTACATCCTCTATAAAAATCTAGGCTGAATGTGGCTCACCTAAAGGGTCACGACCACTGGCAAGCTTGGGATGAGCCATGGTGGAGCTACCTGCTCCTCTAGCTTTCTCCTACAGCTCAGAAAAATGTGTGTCATGAGTCCGCAGGCTCTCTGCTCTGACCCGCTTGCACTCTTTTCTCTCCTTCTTCCTTCTCTTTCTCAGGCTCTCCTCTACAGTATCCTTCACAACTCTTTTCTTCCCCTTATCACCAGCAGCTTCCGTCGGCTCCCAATATGCCACTAAATCAATCTCTTCATCAGACTCGGCATCGAGATCTGGAAGAGTTGGGGCCGCTATAACTATCGGTTGTCGTGACGACAACTCAACTACTTGGCTCCGAAGAGCCCCCAATTCTGCATGGAGATTGCTGGTGTCTGCCTACTCCGCCATTTCGTACATTGAATCGGCTTTCAAATTCATCTAGGAGAGCATGTATAGCTTGAGCTGCTGCCTCTATCTCTAACTTGACCCATGGCTTTACATTTTCCATCATGGCTTGAATCTTCTGCTCTGCCATGGTCAATTGTTTGGAAAGCTTCTGGAGCAAGTCCTGTGGCACCAAAATATGCCCTGCTGGTGTTTGAGTCTGCAGGCTAGGTTGTGGTGCAGTTGAGGTGCTAGGGGCTTACTCTAAATTACCAACGTCTGTAGCTAGTGTCTCGCTCTACTCCTGTGTAATGGGGACATTCACCTGTGTATCCCCTACTGGATGGACTGCTGGAATCGCGATGGGAATCTTGGCTCAGCTTACCGGGTTTATCTCATTCCGGATAAGCCCTATGTCTGCAATCCTATGGCCTCCGATCAGCCGCTCCTAGCCCCATAGTACTAGCACCCCTGTCTCTATGCATAACCTGAATACAAGACTCGGGAATGGGATAGTAGTGCTCTCCCACTGCCCGGTCTCGTATCCGTCTCTCATGATCCTTGGGATATTGATGGGGTAACAGACATGATGCATGCCACCAAAGCTTCCCCATCAACACTCAATGTGTTATCATTGACCGTGGCTGCTAACAAATGGTGTACTAGTGTCCAGCGGGATTTTGCGAGTTCCTTGTCACCTGTTTTCCACCAGTAACCCACTCAGCTTCTTCGTTATTCTCAACAATCACCTCTGCCAGCCATTTCAGATGCCTCTGCCATTCCTCCAAACCCAGCTGCCTAATTTTCTTCATTGCCTCCACCCATTTACTCGTATTCTAGCATCATTCTTGTAGGAAGGAATTGAGTTCCATACAAAATTCGAGCGATGGTTCGCTCAGATATATCAACATTGCGATCTAGAACCGCAACACTCTCCAGACGGGGCTGGTCTTTTATTTTCTGCCCCTCCTTCGCCTTCATCTCCGTGGTGGCCAAATAGTTGGCGTAGAACTCCCGGACCATTTCTGTTATATACTGACTTGGAGTCTTGGCCATCCACTCGAAACCATAGAAACTGAATATTCTCTTCATCTTCTCAACTTCGTTGAGTGAGTTAGTGAGGATCCACGACTCTTCTTGGATGCTCCTCCTTGGCTTATTTTTAGCGGCGAGAGAGATGCCCTGCTCATAGATCTCTCTAGCTCTTGCCACTCTCCACCGAACTGTGGGGTTCTCTCTGGGTGGGGTCTGTTCCTATGAAGCATTAGGAGCCTCCTCTCTGATTTTTCACTACCACTCTCTTCTCCAGTTTGGGTCTCTCCTAATCCTTCTTCAGCATTTGAGTCGTTTCCTGACTCCTGATGTTCTTCTCTAGCTCCCTCCTCAGACTGGGGAGCTTGAGCAGATGTGGAAGTGGCTGCTTTGGGTTGGGCCTTTTCTTTTGCCCTAGTGGTTATGGTTCCATCAGTGTCAGAGGTGTCTATCTAGTAGTCCTCAAGTGAACCACTAGGGGAATTGCCTGCTTGTCCAGCCACGGACTCAGATGTTTCATCAATTAATGTTCTTTGGGTTGTTGCTTTGGTTGCCTTTGGCTTCTGTGTCATTGTACCTGTAGAAAAAGAAGTTAGCATTCCATTTTTGGAAAAAAAGAATTAGAAAGGAAGGTTTCAGATTTTCATCAGGGTCAACAGTACAGGTCGTACCACGAACGTGCGACTCGTATGAAGTCCCAAAAAATCTATATGTTTATTACGACTCACACGTATGACTCATACCACAAATGTACGACCCGTACCTTGAGTCGTCTGATGGATCCCCAATATTATTATTTCTCTAGATTTTTTCACAACTCGTGGTACGATCTGTAGGTCGATTCCACGAGTCGTAGGAAGGACTTTTCTGTGCACCATTGTTCAATTTTGTGGTACGAGTGCTTAGTATGACTCGTAGTAACAAACTGCGATCTTTACTGTGCTTCATACCACTTTCTGGCCTTAGCCAAATTTCTTTTTATTTTTCAGTTTGCAAGGGTTCTCTTTTCACATTTTTGGGTACTCAGATTTTCCCCCAGGTCTAGGCATATCATTCAATCAATTTAACCCATGTTCATTCCTCCCTTTTTTAATCACTACTTGTAACTCATTGTGAATGGTTCATGCCCTAAGTTCATCAACATTATAAAGTATCTCCCAGTCATAAACAGTTTCCTATAACCCTGGTCATTGTCTTTTTGTTCAAAAAAATTTTCAAGCATAACTCATGACTCACAGGAGTTTTTACACCATCACTTTTAGCATATGGTTGTTATAAATATTCAAAGAAATACACTTACTTGTTCGATGCTTCTTCGACTGGTAATAAACATTTAGGGTTTAGAGGAACTTGGTTTGAGCAAGAAATTTGCTTGATTCTTCTATGGTTTGAGTTACGAGTGTGTGGAGAGAGTGAGTGTTCGTGGGAGAAGGGTTAGTTTAGTTATGAGATTTAAATAGGTGAGGGGGAGGGGCGGATTTAAAAATATGGGCCAAGTCTGGTTAAATTGTTTATTTTACCCATCACGACTCGTACCACGAGTCATAGGAAGTCCCTACAACTCGTCCCTTGGACTCGTAAGTTAGAATTTTGAAAACTTACCTGGGGACCTACGAGTTCATCCTATGACTCGTACAATTGGGGTATAATTCGTATGATGACTCGTAGGTTAGAGCTTTGAATTATTTATCTGAACCTCACCACGACTACTGCTACGGCTCGTAGGATACCATCATGAGTCGTACTGAGATCTGTAGCAACAACTATTTCAGCCTCTTGTTTTTGGTTTCCCTGCACACTGAGCACACATTAGTTCAATAACTTGGGTTGCCTCCCGAGAAGCACTGGATTTAACATCGCGGCACGAAGGTGGACGGATTACTCAGACTTCACCAAGCCACCACTTGGGTTGCCTCCCAAAAAGCACCTGATTTAACGTCGCGGCACGACGCAAGTCTCTTGACTACTCAGAATTCATCAAGTGAGTTATACTCATCCTCCACTGCTGAGATTGCACTATATTCCTTGGGTTGTTTCATTTTCCGAAAGATGTTGAAAGTTACCTCTTCTTTGTTCAATCTGAACTTCAGCAGACCAGCCTCCATATCTACTAGAGCCCTCCCAGTTGCAAGGAATGGTCGCCCCAAAATTATGGGGACCTCATAATCAACCTCGAAATCCAAAATCATGAAGTATGCTAGGAATATAAATTTTTCTACCTTGACAAGCACATCAAATAGGATTCCCACTGGCTTTTTAATAGTTTTGTCGGCCATCAGTAGCCGTATGTTGGTCGGTATGGGGGCTCCCAATCCCAATTTCTTGAACACTGCCAAGGGCATCAAATTAATGCTAGCTCCAAGATTGCAAAGTGCCCTTGCGAGCTCGACATTGCCAATTGTGCACGGTATAGTGAAAGCACCTGGGTCTTCCTTCTTCTGAGCTAGGGTCCTTGTAGCTATGGCACTATAGCGATATACATTGATAACAGGCTCATAGCTCACCGATCTCTTCTTAGTCACCAAGTCCTTCATAAACTTCAGATATCCTTGCATTTTTTCTAATGCCTCGACCAATGGTATGTTAACATATAGTTTCTTTAGAATTGAGAGAAATTTCTGGAACTTACCATTTTCCGCCTTTTTATTCATTCTTTGAGGGAACAGTGGTGGTGGTCGTGGGATAACTTTATGCACTTGAGTTACCCCTTGATAAATCTCAAGTTCCTTCTCACCTATTAGGGCCTCATGCAACTCACCATTCACCATCTCAACACTCATGTCATCTTCCTCAATTATGCTCTCTTTCTTCCACCCAACTTCAACCGGGAAAGGGGAGTCAATTGTGGTTTTTCCACTCCTAGTCATCACTGCCATGCAATGGCCATCATTCTTTGGGTTCTGGACGGTGTTTCTAGGCAGCGTATCCTTTTGTCTAGGGTTTAGTGATGCTGATAGTTGCCCAAGCTGTTGCTCAATCTGCTTGATGGCAGTTGCATGAGATTCCACTCTCTGTCCCATACTTGATATATCTCCTCTGTTCTCCTTCAATTGCTCATCATTAGACCTCACTTTTTTCAACATTTCAGCCACCATTCTTTCTAACTTTGATTGCCTAGCCTTCCCCTCTCGTGCCTTAGGAGGCACATAAACTCAAGCCCGGTCATTGCAGTAACCATCGTTCCTTCTCTATTCTACTTCACGCTCATGACCGCGGCTCCTATCTCTATACCCATTCTGGTTGTAGTTGTCTCTATACTGGTTCCAACCTTTATTTATAGAACCTTAGTGCCAATTTTCTTGTCCAAACGCTTGGGCGTTGGCTCAGAAACTCGCCACTTCACTATCCAGGAAGTTTGCCTCTTCCTCAGAATTAGAGTCGACCCAACTTTATCAATGTCTGGGTCCTCACCATCGAAGAATTGAGGGCTAAATATATGAGCTCTGTTGCCCCTCCCATGTCGACCAAAATTTACATCTTTTTCTCAGCCATCATCCGCGTCCTGCAATGCAGCTTGCCAAGCTAAGTTAGCTTGCCTAGCTTCTTCAGCTATGCGGGCTTCTCTTTGATCTTGGTTCTCCATTCTGTGCAGTGCTCGTTCGATTTCTGGATTAAATGGAATAAGGGGATCTCCACTACTCTGAATACTTGGCATTCACCAGAGAACGGCCTGTGAATCAAGAACAAGAGAATAAACGTAATTAAGGAAATAACTACCAGAAAGCCAAATACAAGAAAATAATCTAGTCTTAGCAGTACTCCCCGACAATGGCGCCACTTTTTGATAACGCTCAAACCATACCTCCTACCAAAGTATGAAGCGGACGTTTTCAATAAAGAACCCAACAAAGGTTGAGGTCGATCCCATAGGGAATAAGGAAGAGCTAGATTACAGCCGGTAAGTGAACTTGTTTGATAGTTACTCCAAAATTGGGGGATTCTAAACAAAAAAATAATAAAAACAATTATCAAAAGTTTTGAATCAATATTATAGGATAACTAGGTTTTGTGTTCCCCATGGACTCATAACTGCTTTAGATATACACTCGTGATCACCACCAATACTTACTTACAGAACTGATAACAAAGATTTATTCAAACAACCAACCAGTCCCTACTGAATGACTATACTCAATCACCCGACTAAGTCTCCTGAGTGGTTTCAAACTATCCGTTATATCTAAGTTCCAGATTTAACATACTGCGACCACAACTCAAGTTAATACAATGATCATTAACATCAAGGCTTCGTTGTAATTCTCTTTTCCTAATCTCTACATCTTAGACCTAAGCAAGTAACGAATTTGGGAAAGTCCTAACATTGTACACTGTTAAGAGACGTTTAAGCATAAAGAGAATACAATACAAGCGTTCAGTATTGGTTTAGAATCACTTTGTGCAACCCTAGCTTGTTAATCCACCATGGTTCTCACAACTCTAGCTATGGAGGTTTTAGCCTCTCATAGTTGCAAGGTTGTATTTTGCATTCATGATTACAAACATAAATCAATACTTACAATTATGGATGAGAAAAGAAACTTCTTTTAATAAATCAGCAAAATCTTCAAGAACAAGTAGCAAGAACAAGAAGAATTCAAGAAAAGGTTGATCATAAGTCAAATCAAATCAATTCTCTCCTTTCTCAATGTTTTCTAACTATTCTCTAACCTCCACTAACATTTTTTTAAAATAAAACATAAAACATATTTATACAGAAATAAAAATCCTTTTCCTAGGATAACAAGGTGAATTTCCATATCTTGTGCCACCAGTGCCACGACCGATCCTACGACCCGTACCATGAACCTACGAGCCATACCTTCCTCTCGTACATTATTGACTGGCTGAATTTTGGCTAAGTGTTGGACCCTGGTACGACTCGTACCTGCATCCTACTAGTCGTACTGTGCTTTCATGGCTTCACTTTGAGACTTTGAAATTTTTTTGAAGTTCATCACGAGTGCTATGGTACGCCTCGTACCTTTGTTCCATGACTTGTACTATCTATCCGTAGCAGGAGTCAGCCTCTTGTACAAATCTTTTGAATCTTTTCATGACTTTTTAACCACGACTTGTACAACCTTTGTACGACTTGTACTGAGACTCATATAATGCACCTCTTCATCCTTAGCCTTCTGCAACTTCTCACGGGAAGCAGTATGACTCGTAAGACCTTTCTATGGCTCGTATTATGAACTGTGAGTTAAGCCTATTTTGTACACTTTCAGGATATCTTTTGCACATTTTAGCTCCAATAGCAATTTATCCTGCAACCAAAGGAAAAGTTCCTTATATCCACATAAATGTACCTAAGTTCATGCTATTTTCTCAATTTTGATCGGCGGAAGTGCTGTAAATCCACAACGCATCAATGACCAGTATTTGAGGATAATGATTGTGTTTCTCTACCTTTATGTATCTTTTCCAACATTCGAGGATGAATGTTCCCAAGGGGAAGATATTGTCGTACCCCGGAAGCCCAAAGATCAAGCCTGGGAGTTGAAAGGGAGAAAAACCTAAATCTAGCAATAGGCACAGAATGAGTCGTGAGGAGACCCATGAGAGGAGTCACGAGTCGTGATGTGACTCGTTGGGAGGCTAGGGAATGAACTTGAAACTTTAGGAATGAGACCCCAAGGGCATGACCACGACTTATAGTTAGGCCTCACGAGTCGTTAGATCAGTCGTGGGGTAGGTGAAAAGGAAAAGGGAAGGAAGAAGGGTAATGTACTTAACGGAAGGACCCCATGAGTCGTGGTCAATCCCCACGATTCGTGGGGAGGGTTGTGGCCAAGCAAGGATTGTTTTTGTTGAAGTTAAGGAAGTGCACTTCACGGATGGTGACCACGACTCGTGGTCACCAGGTAACGAGTCGTTAAGTCATTCGTGACGAGCCCACAAGACTTGAGAGGTAGTGTACTTAACGGAAGACTCCAAGAGTCATGGTCCAGGGTAATGAATCGTTAGGTCCCTCATTGGGACCACCTGACAATTATTGTCTGCGAGTTTAGTAAGGGATTTTCCGTAATTCCTAAGCTTCTAAGGCCTAAACTACATCATTGTGTGTTATGAATAGTGACTTTTAAAAGGGTTAAGGTCATTTTAGGTCATTTTCATATTCATGCATGCAAGAGTGATAGACTAAAGAGGTGATCAATGCCATACTTTCAATTCCTTCTTGGGCATTCAAGGGAGGGTAAGAATAAACCATTTGCATGTATGTAGGATTATGAGTGGGTGTTTTCATTTACACGCATGCCCAATCCATCCTAATTCATGAAGTTTGATCAAACATCTTATGGGATTTTAACTTAAATCTTATGAAATTCTAATGATCTATCAATGGTTTATCATCTTTTGTGATTTACACCATATGATAAGATTTTACAACTATTTTGATTATAACTTTATTGATTTTGATTTCTACTAAATTAAGCCTAATTATGCATGTTCAATGATGAATCGAGTTATGATCTTAACCTCAATTGTCGATATTCATAAACCCATCATGATTTATGATTTGTAATATGGATTTATTCAAATTCCCATTATGAATTGATGATTTACAAAGTCTATATATGATTTATAAGTATGCATGAATCTCATGATTTTACTAATTATGTTTTGGCCGACCCACGGGCCTTACCCTCATGGCTAGTTCACGTATTTACAAGCATGTTTACGATTATCATGATTTAACTAGCCCATGAATCTCATTCATATTATACTATGAGCACTATATACATTTTGGGAGTAGTATTTATCACCGAGTAGGTTCGGGGCTCAGGTTTGCCCGAAATCTCAGAAGTACGTTCCACTATAGGACATGATGGGACGTCCCTTGTGCTTGTCCCCTTGACCAAATGGGCCCTTTCATGTGTGATATCACTCCCTTTATGGTTCTACCCTTGGAAAGGTACGGACACCCTCCCGACTAGGGATTTACAGGTCGGGCTCCATGTTTGCTCATATAGGGTAAGTCGGTTATAAGAATCTCCCACTGTTCCTCATGATTTATGAATGTTTATGATTACACACATTGGCTCAATTCATGTTCAATTAAATCTTTTCTCTTATGATTATGATTATGATTGAATTACGAATGTTTTGAAAACCTTGAGCCTTATGTTATCGTATGCTACTTATGTTATGAGCATGTTGTCCCACTCTTATTGAGCTTTCATGTATTTTAAATATACATTTTACTTACCTTGAATTCTCAGTACATTCCAATTACTGACTGCATTCTTTCTATGTTGTATTGTTTCATCATACAGGACTCGACTCTCAAGATCAACCCCGTCAGTAGTCCATTTCATAGTTTAGCATCCAGCCTTTGGTGAGTCCTCATTCTCCGAGGACTATATGTTTTAGATATTGATATCCCTTTTGCTGTCAGTTTTTCCGGGTTAGTTGGGGGATGTTGTCCCATTCCTATCTGATACGATAGAGGCTTTCAGACTAATTGTAGTACTCTACCATTATGTATTTAGTACATTCTTCTTATCATGTTATGTTATGTTATGTTCATGTTTTCGCTATATCGTCATGTTAAGTATCCCATTTAATTATATGAAGTGAGATGAATGTTCATGCCATGGGTCAACTTGGAGTCTCTCGGGGCTCCTTATCCCGTGTTACGATCTTGGTCTACCTTCGGGTCGCGACAAACTTTGTATCAGAGCCACAGGTTTTGAAGTGTCCTAGGGTGTCTGAAATCCACGTTAAGTAGATTCCTTTTCATGGGTGTGAAGCGCGCCACACTGATGACGAAGAGTCTATGATACATTTAGGAAATGTTCCCTTCTTTCATGATCTATGCCGTATGATGATATTTCTTCCTATCCTTCTAATTCATGATATTCACGATTATAGAACCATGGCTCCCCGAAGAATGAATGGTAGGAGGAATAGAGACGGAGATGGCCACGAGGATGGCAATGGGAATGGGCACCAGAAGGCCCCACTAGTTCAGGAGCACCAAACACCGGAGCGAGTTGCCTATGCTGAGTTTCGGGCAGCTATCCAGATGCCTATGAAGGCCTTGACTTCTCAAGTCAATCAGCAGGCTATTACGCACTTACGTAAATTAGCAATGCAGCGGCGGCTCGAGTCAGAGATTTCTTGAGGATGAACCCGCCGGAGTTCCTTGGGTCCAACCTTGGGAAGGCCCTATAGGTTGGGAAGAGTTTCAAGAAGCCGTTCTGGATCAGTTCTTCGCTCGCGAGATGAGGGACCTAAAGGTGGCCGAGTATGTAAATCTAAAGCAGGGTGATATGTCGGTTCAGGAGTACACTCTGGAGTTTACCCACTTATCCAAGTATGCACCAGAGTTAGTGTCAAACCAGAGGGCTCGGGTGAGCCGATTTGTGCATGGAGTGGCGGACCACCTGGATAAGGACTATGGGATTTCCATGCTATATCGGGATATAGATTTTCCCCGGATAGTGTTGCATGCCTAGCAAATAAAGTCAGTGTATCGCAGGCAGAGTGAGGCCAAGAGGGCCAAGACAAACAATTATGGGATTTCTCAACCTAGATCGGGAGGTGGACAGCGACATCAGTCTCATCACAAATCTTTTGCTCCAGCACCATTATCAGCTAGTACACTATCTAGATCACGAGGGGATCGGAGAAGCAGGGCTTCAGATTTGAGTGGCAAGGGTAGCATGCAGATAGA
>JACEIK010002559.1:0-14143 GCA_018107945.1 Datura stramonium
AGTGAATTCAGAATATGTCGTTGACCAAAATTAGATTTAATTAAACCTTCTCGAAAACTTCTATAATCAACATTTTCGGTATTTAATATCACACTTTGAAGAGATAGTTAGAGGAATGGGTCTAGTCCTTGTGGGTTCGACATTCTAGTTCTTTAGAAAGAGCCACTATATTACTTGCACGACCCGTAAGCTTGCGGTATGCGGGAGCGGTCAGCTTACGAAGTTTGATACTGGCTCTCACGGAAAAGTGTAGTTCTCGGGTGTAGAATAAAACTTCAAAGAAGCTGAAAGACCCTAGGAACTTCACTATTCCAGTGGTTATTAGTAACAAAATAGTTGGTTCAGAACTATGCAACATAGGTGCAAGCATTAATCTGATGCCTGCATCCTTGTTCAAAACCTTAGGTTTAGGTGAATCACATCCTACCACAGTGAAATTGCAACTTGTTGGCCAATCTCTTGCTTATCCTAACGGAATCATAAAGGACGTCTTGATTAAGGTGGGACCTTTCATCTTACCAATGGACTTCATCATCCTGGATTGCGAAGTAGATGCAACAGTTCCCCATTCTGGGGAGAGGATGCTTAGCCACCGTCGATGCAGTTATAAAGGTGAAGTTGAGTAATATGTCGATGACTGTCGATGGTCAGGAGGTAGTGTTCGAGGTGTTTAGTGCAACAAGGGTGCCACCTCAATATAAGGACTTCACAGTGGCCAACGATATATCTTGGAGGGTGTAAGCAGGTAATTGCGTAGCATGTGCTACATGAGATTTAGCAGGTTTTCAGAATCCTTACTATCTCACTCGAATGAAGGAGTGAGAAAGACTTTCATCGTGCCGCGATGTTAAATCAAGCGTTGTATGAGAGGAAACCCGTGAATGTCATTTCACGACTATAACTAAAGTGCATGGTGGGAGGAAACCCATCTTTATAACATTTTTTGGTTTTATAAAAATGAACAAGGCTTTTGAGGTAAAAAAAGATAAAAAAATCTATGTCTGGGGAGAGATACCTGGCATGGGGTGCCAGGTGATAAACTTCAGAAAGAAAAAATTTTCAGGTTGGTGCTATGGTTTGCGCAGCATGCCAAACCCAGTCCATGAAGAAAATGTTTTTCTAAGTGTGTGGCGAGGTGAATGGTGCACCGCGCCTGGATGTTCTGGCAGAAAATTTGATTTAATAGATATGTTGATATACGATTAGAACTTATGGCTTTGATCAATGTGATGTATATATATGTTTTCACTATGAATTTGATG
The DNA here is from genome assembly GCA_018107945.1 of Datura stramonium. Taxonomy (NCBI): domain Eukaryota; kingdom Viridiplantae; phylum Streptophyta; class Magnoliopsida; order Solanales; family Solanaceae; genus Datura; species Datura stramonium. Next base: position 1,263 of record JACEIK010002559.1, read on the forward strand.
TAAATGTTTTGGGTATGAGTTGAACCTATGGTAATGGCATGAGTATCGAATCTTCATCATAAATTACAGTAATTTTCAAAATGGGGTTGATGAAATATTCACATGCTTTCACCATGACCTCTTTGTACATGTTCAAGGTATGGGTTGATTATATGGGTTTTTTGTAAATTTAGAATATATGAGTTAAGGTATATATGTTAAAGTACGATTTGGATCTATGGATCTTACATGAATCTAATATCTACTTCATATGCTATGTAATGTGAATTTGAGATCCGAATTTGGTGGACATGTTTAAAGTATGATCTGATCCTATCAATGCTTAATGACAGTAGAATGTATGATTTAAACGATGATTCGGACTATGATGATATAAATTATGATGATAAAGCATGAGAATGATCCTTAAGACCTTGGGCTTGTTGTTAGTAGAAAGTAGCCTTAAATAATTCTAAATGATTTAGTATGATATTCAGTATGATGTAAACAGTTGAATGCTTATGTCTCTGATTAAATGAAGTGACTTAGACTAAACAAATAACATCAGACCACTGACCTACATGTTCTAGTTTACAGAGACTCTCCATAGCAGAGAATATTTTCCTTGGTTAGTCAAGGATTCTGCATAGCCGAGAATATCTCCCTTAGTCAGTCACGGACTCTCCATAGAAGAGAATTTTTTCCTTAGTAAGTTAGGGACTCTCCATAGTAGAGAATGTTTCCCTTAGTCAGTCAGGGATTCTCCATCGCAGATAATGTGTCCGTTAGTCAGCCAGGGACTCTCCATAGCAGGGATTGTTTCCCTTAGTCAGCCAGTGACTCTCCATAGCAGAGAATGTTTCCCTTAGTCAGCCAGGGACTCTCCATAGTAGAGAATGTCTCCCTTAGTCTATGATATCAGTTTAGCTCAGCTTCATATAATTTTAGATTTCAATTAAAATAGTTTAGTAGGATACAGACTCAATTATCAGCAGATAGTCTGTACAATGTATGATATCAATTACAACTTCAGTTTTCAGTATATGTACAACACATGACCCTTATGCATCAGTTTGATTATACCTCAGTAAATGTTTTCAAATAAAAGCTTAATGCCAATATATATGTATCTCAGACAGGGTTGTTGTATTCTATCTCAGTTATATGTCATTGTATCAGTTTACTTCCTTCTTATATACTTGCATGTTTAGTTTACTTACGCTTCCCGCATACTCAATAAATTTCAATTACTGACCGCATACTTTATGTGCTATATCATTTCATGATATAGATTCAGGTTTCCATACTCAACCACGTGGTTAGATACGCTGCATTCCTATGTCACGTTCTTGTGGTGAGTCCTCATCTCTCGAGGAGGTGATCTATGTTTTCTATTTCAGTTATGTTTCAGTTTTCAGAACTTAGGAGTTAGTTGGGGGCTTGTCCCAGCAACTCATCTGTTTAGTAGAGGCTTTCAGACTTGTATAGACAGATTCGACTTTGTATTGGAGTTCTTATGAGATTTGTCATTTTTTTGGGATTTTAAATTAGACTCTTTCAGTTAGCTTTCACTTAATTATGTTATGTTAGTTGTTTCTATTATTAAGTGATATGCTATGATTATGCCATGGGTCTACTTGGAGCCTATTGGGGTTTCTTGTCCCGTCTTACGGCTAGGGTGTAAACTCAGGTCGTGACACGCTGGCATTAAGGAAGAGGAGGCAGACCATTAGCTACCTCTAGCAGGACAGGTTCCCTGGCGGCAAGATGATGGATGTCGCAAAGGTAAATTATCCCATAATTTCCATAGCTCCACTTCTCACTACAGTTGATCTCCAGGCTCGGGATGATAGCTGGCGAGATCAAAAGTTCAGGATGCTAGATTTACAACTGAGGATTAGAGGTCAACTTGCTGCTAAGGAGGAGATGGTGGCCCTGTAAGAGCGGTACCCACTAACGGAGAGTGTGATGCTGATGTGCAGAGTAGGACCAGCTTTTGAGGAGCTGTTGGATGATGATAAGGCCACATTGCTTACTAATAGGGTCGATGACTTGATAATGATGATGATGAGGAGGATGCTATGACCGTGCAGATTGATGGAAATGATGATGATCAGGAGTACAATCCTTATGATGATGACTGTGCATAGAGGCCCCGGAAGTTCCTTTACTTTACCTACTTGATATATTTTTTTATGCACTAAGGACAGTGCAGCGTTTAAGTGTGGGGTGGAGGAAGGATTTTCTGTTTGCTCTTTCTTTGCTAAATTCGTAGTAGGTCGTAGCATTAGTTGTCAGCCCTATGGTAATAGCTTTGTGATTGATTAGGTATGGTTTGTTATAGATAGTACTACTAATGACTGAAAACCTGGATGATGACTTGTTATTTCTGTGATGATTTGTTCATCTCTAGTAGTTGAGTTTGTTTGGTTTAATTTTAGAGTCAAAAAATAGTTTTTATTTTTAGGAGTCTTTATAGTCATAGAGTAGTGACCCTTCCGTGTGATGGATGGATGACGACCATCTTAATTGCATAAGTGATAACTCTATGAGAGATACACAGTTGTTGAACTCGACTCAAGACACTTTTAGGTCTTAATAATGAAAAAATGTCATTCAAGGTGATTGTATGGATGTGTAGCTATAGGAAATCAACTAGATTCTTAATTCCATGTCATGAGCTTAATTGTTATGTTTTGTACATAATGTAGCATCTAGAACTTGCCTTAGTGTATGCTGGATAACTAGTTGTTAAAAAGTTAAGAGATGAATAAGGTGTTTCTTTGAAAAAACTATGTCTTCCATGTTTGTTTTACCTTCCTAAATATTTTCCCTAGTTAACCCCCTTGAGCCATAAGCCTTATTCTTTTCTTAGCCACAAAATTAGCCTACACCCTTTTGTTTTCTGACCTCAAGGATTGTTGATCCAAAGTAGTCTTAGGCACATTGAGACTTGAATTGAAGGTCCACCAATTTATTAATTTTAAGGGAAAGGAAATAATGAAAATTGTGTGGAAAGTAAGAAGAAAGGGTGCCCAAAATTTGTTGTTTACTTGCTGGTAGGACAATGAAAGAAAGCGTTTTAATAGTGAATATCCTTTTTTATTCTACAAGCAGAAACTAGTAGTGAATAAAGGGGCAAGAAAAGAAAAGAGAAAGGGTGAATAGAATAAAAGGTGAACAATATAGGGAAAAAGTGGTGGATAAGAAAGATGAAAAATGTCTTAAAAGTACTTAGGATTGGTAATCACTATCAAAGAAAATCATTCCTACCCATCCCTTAGCCGACATTACAACCAAGAAAAGTCTTTATGATCTTAATCTCTTGAAATAACTAAGCAGTTTAGGTGTACATAAAGGGAAAGATTAAAATATGTGACATATGTATGATACAACATTTTTAGCGTGAGTGTGCCTTGCTTATTATGTTTCATCTTTTGCATTGATAATTTAAGAGAGAAATATAACTAAAAGTGAGGGGCACAAGATGTCTACGTCAGTGTACAATATGTTGCATATTCCATACTTAATCATGTTGGCCCTATTTTGAAAATAATGAGATGGTTATAGAAGTTGTGTAGTCTTGAATGTGGAAACTTTGCATGTTCTTGATGTGAATTACTATGAGCTTATGAATCACTTAATCATATATTATATGCTAGTTGGTTGAATATGAATCAATAGAGGTGACAAGTGGTGAGAAAATATGAGTTTGTTGACAGAATTGAGGATTGTTCGAGGATGAATAAGGTTTAAGTTTGGGGTGGTGATATTGGGCATATTCTTATGTCCATTTCACTTGTTTTGACCCATATTTTGCCTTGGTTTGAGTTTATAATTCTTATGAAATGCATGAATTCATGTTTTCGTGGCTCTTTTGAGATAAAATTTTTTTTTAGATGTTTTGAGTAGGAAACCAAGGAAAAAGGACCCAAAAAATGACCAAAGGTATGAAGAAAGAAGAGTTCACCAAAGTTGTCCTGATGCTATGGCTGGCGTGGTGTGTCAACCCCTAAACTTCAGAGAACTCTGCACAACCAAAGTTAGTGTTGTGGGTGGCATGGCGCGCCATTTCTTGAACTTCAGAGGATAATTTGATCAACACCTTGGCAAGATGGATGGAGTGGCGTGCTAGAAGCATCCCAGACTTATGACTTTTCAACATTCTGGTGCTTTGGATGGAGTGGTGCACAAGAAGGGTTTAAAAGCTCAGAAATTTGACTAACACTCTAGTGCTTTGAGTGGCTTGGGGCGCCCGGAGGATCTGTAGGCTCAGAAATTTAACTAACTCCTCGGTGCATTGGCTGGTGTGGGGCGTCTAGAGCCAATATTTAGAATAACTCGAAGCCTAACCTAGGGCTACGGAGGGTGCGGCATGCCAGGCCCTGACCGTTATGAATTTTGGTGATTTTTGAAGCCAATTACTTGAGGGAAAAAGTGTTATTTGAGGGCTCACTTATAAATATAATATCTAGGTCATTTGTTAGTAATCGGACATCATTTTGTTTTATCCTAGTAAGGGTTGTAACATAGCTTTGGAGGAGAGACAAATTCATAACTCAGATTTCTTATTTTCTCTATCATTTTACTTTGAATAATGATGATGACTTTGTTTTTCCGCTTGAACATGAGTGGATAAACATCTATTTTAGGGTTTTGTCCATAGCTATGGTTGAAGTTTGATAGATTGATTATTTCTAGTTTTGATTCTTCATTAAAGGTTGTTTATATTTATTTATGTTAATTGTTTATTCATTAGACTGATCACCTTTCGGATAAATCTGTTGGCTTTTGATTGAACTCAAAGAGAGGGAATTGAAAGGGTTAAAAGTAAATATAAAATAGGAATTCAAAGATCCTTTGGCCTATGGGTTGATGTTGAGATGTTGTTGATGAGAATAGGGATATATCCTTCAACCTTGTTTAGTTGAAATACAAGTAGCCATAACCATAATTTCTTGTTTCTCCTGCAACCACAGGGATATAAGTGTTAGGGTTCATGAGATTGTTCTTGGATGTTCGGGAGAGTTCCAAGAAATGGGATAGTAACTTAAACTAGCAACCTTAGGAAGAATTAATCTAGCGTAATCAAGTCTTGAGAACTCAGTCTGAAGTGAAAATACCATTTCCCTAGATTTTCATCATCATTGAAGTACAAACACATTTGCAACAACTTTAGCTTATTAGTCCATTTTCATTTCAAGTTTAGTAGTTTAATTCTCCAAACCATTCTCCATTTATAATTGATTTTGTTAGAGTAGCAAAATAAATAGGTAACCTTGAGTGATTAATCTGATAAGTATCTGAGGGATCGGTAATCGGGGCTTCGCTGTCCTATATTACTTGATGACAACGTGCGCTTGGGTGACATCATTGAACCCTATCTTCCTTGAGAATTCCTTGAGAGCTTGATTTAAATCTATGGTGTTCACAGAGTAGAATAGGATTTTTAGGCTAAGTATAATCCTTAAATACTCCCCTTAGGAAACCCAAAATGACCTGATTTAGGAGTTAAAAATATAGAAATTTACAAAAATACCCTTGCAAACTCGTATTAAAGTTGTTCATGTCCAGTGCCATGGCTCGTGGTATCCTTCAACAGTTCGTGGTGATCCGTCATGGTCCTTGAGCCATATTGTTCAATCTCAGTACCTTTTCTCACCACCCCTCAGTACCATTTGTAGCTACATAGTACGATCCGTATGTTCCTCTTGTGATTAACGGGACTATTTTTTGTTGCTCCTCTGATCTTCATCTCATGAATGGTACCACAACCCCTAACTCCCTACCACAAGTCGTATTGAGGGAAAATTCTAGTTTTCCTGCTGGTTTCTACTCCAACTCTAGGGTCTAATCATAGGTACGTTTGGGATATTACAGACCATCCCCATGATAATTCTTCCACATAGAGACATGAAACACAGGATGAATTCCACACAAGCCTGGAGGCAAGGCCAATTCGTAGGCCACCTCCCCACATGACAAAGAACCTGAAATTGATCGATATATCTCGGGTTGAGCTTGAACCATTTCCCAAATCGTATCACACCCTTCAAGGGTGAAACCTTGGCAAGACTTGGTCTCCCACCATGAACTCCACATCTCTAACCTTTCGATTAGCATACTACTTCTGTCTACTCTGAACTACCAACAACTTCTCTTGGTTCACTTTAACCTTCTTTAGGGACTCCTTCAATAGGTCAATACCCTATGTACTTACTTTGAATGCATCAAACTAGAAAATAGAATATCTACATATCCTCCCAGATAAAGCCTCAAATGGCGCCATACTGATGTGCTGTGAATTTACAGCACTTTCGACGCTCAAAACTAAGAAAATAGCATGGACTTAGGTGTGTTTATATGGATATAAGGCTCTTTTTCTTTGATTACAGGACAAATAGGTGTTGGAGAAATAATGTGTAAAAGATAGCTTGAAAGTGCATAAAATAGGCTAAAGTCACAGTCTCAGTACAAGCCGCAGGTTAATGGTATGAGTCGTACTAAAGATCATGAAAAGTTTCAGATGGCTGAATTTTGAAGAGTGCATCCTACGACTCACTGTACAAGCCATACCATCAAGTCATGGAAATATTTATAAGAATTGCATAAGAGGCAGACTCCCGACACGGTGAGACAGTACGAGTCGTTAGGTAGAGGTACGAATCGTACCATCACACTCATGACAAACTTTAGAAAAATTGAGAATTCTAAGAGTCAAGCCACCAAAGTACAGTATAACTCGTAGGAAGCATGTACTAGTCGTACCAAGGCCCAACACTTAGCCGAATTTTAGAAATCCAAGGACTTACGGATATCAAGTACGACCCGTACAAACCTGTTATGGGTCGTATGATCGATCATGGCTCAAGCGGCAACAGTGATGGAAAGTTACCCTGTTAGCTTAGGAAAAGGATTCTTATATCTATATAAATAATTTTTATGTTTTATTTTTTAGGGGAGAGATCAGAAATCGTTAGAACAAGTTAGAGAAGGGAATAGGACGAGAGAGATAATTGAATTGAGTTGATTAACTTGTGATCAACCTTTTCATGAATCCTTTCTTGATCTTTGTGAATTTTTCTTGAGCTAATTCTAATTTAATTAACAAAGTTTTTCTCTCATCTACAATTGTAAGTATTGAGTTATGTGTTTAATTATGAATGCGTACCATGACCTTGTAACAATGAGAGGCTAAAACCTCCATAGCTAGGGTTGTGGGAACGATAGTGGATTAACAAGCTAGGGATACACAAACATGATCCAAAACCAATGCAAAACGCTTGTATTGTATTATCTTCATGCTTAAATGTTTCTTAATAGGTGTACATTGTTAGGACTTGCCCGAATTCTTTACTAGCTCGAGCCTAGAGAGGTAGAGATTAGGAAAAAAAATTACAACAAAGCCTTGATCTTGATGATCGCTGTATTAACTTGAGTTGTGGTCGCAGGATAGTTATATTTGGGACTTATTGATAACGGATAGTTTGAAACCGCTCATGAGACCTGACCCAGTAATTGAATATAGTCATCCAACAGGGACTAACCATTTGTTTGGATGAAGCCTAGTTATCAGTTCTACAAGTAAAGCATTAGTAATGGTTATGTGTATATACCCGAAGAAGTTATGAACCCATGGGGAACAAAAACCCTAGTTAGTCTTAACTCTTGATTTTACATCACAATTTTAATTATTTTTTAAAATATTATTTTTCTTAAAAAAACCTAAACTGGTGCAACTAACCAACAAGTTCAATTACAGTTGTTAGTATAGATCTTTCGTATTCTCTGTGGGTTCGACCCCAACCTCTCTGTTGGATTCTTTATTAACAACGTCCGTTTCCTACTTTAGTAGGAGGTGTGAGTTTGAGTGTTATCAAAAAGTGGCGCCATTGTCGGGGAATACAGCTAAGACTAGATTAATTGCTAGTATTTGACTTTTGGTAGTTATTTCTTGAATTCCATTTTTATTTTTATTTTTGGTCCTCATAGGTTGTTGATAAGTGAATGCCAAGCACTCGAAATAGCAGAAATCCCATGATTCTGTTGAACCCTGAGATTGAATGAACACTGCACATAATGGAAAACCAGGAGCAGAGAGATGCCCACATAGCTGAAGAAGCAAGGCAAGCTGAGCTAGCTCTGCAAGCTGCACTTCAGGATGCGGAAGATGCAAGAGACGAGGTTGTCAACGCTGGTCGACATGGACGGGGCAACAGAGGTTGTGCAACAAAGGTCGTAGAGTTTCCCCTCAGTTCTTTGATGATGAGGACCCAAACATTGACAAAGTTGGGTTAACTGGAGCAATTGTACCACCACCGCTGCTTGCTGGGGCCAAATTTGACATAACGAGCACCATGATTCAATTGTTAAACATGAAAGGGGTGTTCAGTGTCATGCAGCGGATGACGCCATCCTGCACCTGATGAACTTTGTGGGAATTTTCAAGGCGTACAGGTTGCCTGGAGTGAGCCAAGATGCCATTGGACTTAGACTCTTCCCCGTTTCTCTGTCAGGGGAAGCCACTTTATGGTTGACAGAGTTTCCCAAGAACTCCATAACCAACTGGAGGGAATTCAAGAAAGCCTTTTTAGAGAGATTCTTTCCCGCTCTAGAATGTTGCAGCTTAAGGATGAAATTTATAATTTCCAACAACTTCAAAATCGAGGCACTTCATGAAATCTGGCTGAGGTTTAAGAAGAAGTTGGTAAAGTGCCCAAACCATAAAATTCCAGATGACAGTTTGCTGAAAATTTTCTACAGGTCTTTGAACAACAACAAAAAGCTGTAGCAGACACAGTAGTAGGAGGAGCATTGATGAGTCACACCTGGGAGCAAGCTGCTATTATTCTTGACAGGGTGACCAAAACGAATAAGGCATGGTGTACCTGGGAGGCAAATGCAGTGGCTGATATGTATGTTATTGGTATGACTGCGTACCAATGGAGGAAAGAAGAAGAACACGACCAGGAGTTGGCTCATATGCGCACATCATTGGATTTTCTCACCAAGCACATTATGGGAGCTGGAGACAAAAAGGTGAAAGCAGTAGGGATGCAAGGACAGTAGCCGCAGGTGGACCACTCTAACTCCGAGGAAGAGGTAAATTTCCTAGATAACCAAGTGGCAAGTTTCCAAGCTAATGCCTGAGCGTCTGGACAAGACAATTGGTGCCAAGGTTCTGGAAACAAGTTCAGAACCAACACAGAGACAACTATAATTGAAATGGGTACAGAGACAGGAGCCGAGGTTGTGAGAACGAAGGAGAATGGAGAAATAATGATGGCTACCGCATTGACCGAGCTAGAGTATGTGTGCCTCCTAATGCATGAGAGGGATATGTTGGGCAGTCAAAGATAGAGAGAATGATGTCCGAGATGCTGAAAAAGGTGGGGTCCACTGATGATCAATTGAAGGAAATTTGTGGTGATATATCAAGCATGTGTCAGAGAGTTGAATCTCATGCAACAACCATCAAGCAGATTGAACAGCATCTTGGGCAACTGTCAGCATCACTGAACCCTAGACAAAAGGGTACACTACCTAGCAATACCATCCAGAACCCAAAGAATGATGGCCACTGCATGGCGGTGATGACTAGGAATGGTAAGACGCAGTTGGCCCCCCTTTTCCTGTTGTAGTTGAATGGAAGAAAGAGGGCATAACTGAGGAGAATGAGAAGAATGCTGAGATAGAGGGCATTGTGAATGCTAAGCTTTTAGAGACCCCAATAGGTGATAAAGAACCAGACATAGATCAAGGAGCAACATAAATGTACATAGAAAAGGTCCGTAAGCTATGAGCCGGTAGATAATGTACATCATTATAGTGCCATAGCTGCACGGGTCCTGGATCAAAAGAAGGAAGATCCGGGTGCTTTCACTATACCTTGGACCATTGGCAATGTCAAGTTCGCAAGGGCACTTTGTGATCTGGGAAAGAGCATCAACCTGGTGCCCTTAGCAGTGTTCAAGCAATTGGGCTTAGGAGTTCCCACATCGACTACTATGCAGCTATTGATGTGCTATTCGATGTGCTTGTTAAGGTAGACAGATTCATATTCCCAGTAGACTTCGTAATTTTGGATTGCGAGGTTGAATATGAAGTCCCCATTTTTTTGGGGCGACCATTCCTTGCAACTGGGAGGGCCTTAGTAGATGTGGAGGCGGGCTAATTGAAGTTCAGACTGAACATAGAAGAGGTTACCTTCAACATCTAGCGGTCAATCCAGCAATCAAAGGAATTCAGTGTAGTCTCAACACTAGAGGATGAATCTTAGTCACTTGATGGATTCTGAGTAGTCAAGAGACTTGCGTCGTGCCGCAACGTTAAATCAGGCGCTTCTTGGGAGGCAACCCAAGTGGTGTCTAGGTGAATCCTGAGTAACTGGGCCACCTACATCGTGGCCCGATGTTAAATCAAGCACTTACTAGGAAGAAACCCAAGTAACTTAACTAATGTGTATTTAGTGTGTAGGAAAAACAAATACAGGTGACATAAAACTGCTGAAAAAGCAGCTACTATGGCTCTCAGTACGACTCATGATAGCATCATACGAGTCGTAGTAGGAGGCATGGTGAGAATTAGAGAGGTGCTTCAGAGTAGGGGTTCAGGGTACGGTTGGTCCTACAATTCGTAACGTAAGTATACGTATCGTAGTATTCACCGTACCTGTGAACTAGCCAAATCATACGAAGTAAAGGCCTACAAGTCATAGTACGACCCCTACCCTCATGGTATGAGTCGTAAGATGCATTCGTAGGCCTCAAGTAAGTTTCTTAACTCTCTAAAGAACGGGTCCAGGGGACGAATCGTGGAGACTACCTACGACTCATTGTACGAGTCGTGACGGGTCAAAATCCTTGAAATTACCCGACTCAGCGTAGATTTTTAAAATCTACCCTTTCACTTATTTAAACTTCAAACCTAAATCGGCCCTTCTACCATGAAAACAACACCGAAGTCACGACTTACACTCACCACTCCCTCAAACCTGTAACTCAAAGAAAAATTCGAGCAATTTCTTGCTCAACCAAGTTCCTCTCAACCCTAATCCTTGATTACCAATTGAAGTAAGCAGCTAACAAGTAAGTGTATTGCTTTGAATAATGATAAAAATAATATGCTTGATGTGATGTTTCTAAATACCCTGTGAGTCATCATGTTTTCTTGAAAATATTGTGAAAGAGACAATGAACAAGGGTGTTATCGAATTGTCTGCGACTGGGAAAGACTTTAAAAATTTGATGAACTTGTGCATTGAACCATTCACAATGTGTTACGGGTAGTGAATAAAAAGGGAAGGGAAGAGTAGTTTTCAAGAATAGAGTTAAAATTAGATGCCTAAACATGGAGAATTTTGAGTACCCACAATATAAAAAATGGAATTCCCCAAACACTGGAGAAAAATCTGGACAAGTACAGGCTTCATAAGACTTCCTATGAGTCGTGATTCAATACTAAAACTCGTAGGATTGCTCGTTGGGACTGTCCCAAGCTAAAATAAGTAAAGGCTAGAGGTAAGAACCCTAGACGGGTCGTAGTGTTCCACTATGAGTCATATTATGCATTCCTACCAAAGACCTGAATAGGGTCAAGTCCAGCTGAGCCAGTATGGTCCATCCTATGACTCATGGAATCGACCTATGCGTCGTATCATGAGTTATGGAAAAATACAGAGAATTTGTCAGAAAAGAGGCATCCTATTATGACTCAAGGTGCGGATCGTACCATCATGGTACGAGTCATACTTGGAAGTCGTAATGTGCATTATAAGATGTCATGAGCCATCATACGAGTCGTACCTCCAAGGTACGACCCATATTGTTAACTCGTGGCTAGTTACTGAGGATCCAAATTCTTGATTTTATTTCTCAAATATGGAATGCTAATCCTTTTCTCTATAGATACAATGATAGTCAAATGTAAAGAAACCAAAGCAACTGCTCGAAGGACATTATATGATGAAACATCTGAGTCTGATCCCGAGCAAGCAGGAAACTCCCCTAGTGGTTCAGTTGAGGAGTACCAGGTTGATACATCAGACACCGACAAAACTCGAACCACTAGGGCAAAAGCCAAAGATAAAGTTGTTTCTGCTACTGCCATATCCACCGAAGCTCCCCAGTCTGAGGAGGGAGATAAGGAAGGAAATCAGGAGTCGGGAAAGGGCTTAAATGTAGAAGAAGGGATGAAGGAGGCCCAATTTGAAGAGGGCAGTGGTAGTGATGAGTCAGAAGAAGAGGAGCTTAGGGAGAATTGGACCATCTAGTGGACAGTACCAGGAGCATAGGAGACTTATGAGCAAGGAATATCTCTCACCACCAAAAACAAACCTAGGTGGAGCATCCAGGAAGAAACACGGATCCTCATGAACTCATTGAATAAAGAAGTAGAGGAGATGAAGCGGATATTCAGTTTCTATGGTTTCGAATGGATGGCTAGGACTCCAGAATAGTATACTTCAGAGATAGTCTGAGAGTTCTATGAAAAATACTTGGAAACCATGGAGGAGAAGGACAAGAAGGGCAAGAAAGTGAAAGACCAACCCAGATTGGAGAGCGTCTTGGTCAGAGGTCAAGAGGTCGACATATCCGAGCGCACCATATCCCGAATTTTATATGGTACACAGTTCACACCTCCATGAGCCATGCCATAGTATGAGTATCAAGTGGAGGCACTAAAACAAATCAGGAAGCTGGGTTTTAAGGAGAGATAGAGGAAACTATAGTGGTTGGCAAGTGTTATATCCCGAAAGCCAAAAGATCAAACCCGGGAGTTGAAATGGAGAAAATTTGAAATATGACATCAAGTTATAGAATGGTTCATGATGTGACCCGTGGGGGTAGTGTAGGAGTCGTGAGGTGACTCATAGTGAGGCTCAGGAGGTGAGTTTGAAATTT
>JACEIK010002559.1:56826-67731 GCA_018107945.1 Datura stramonium
GGACAGGCCCAACGTGTCACGGAGCCAACGCGGTGGCCCCGCCTCCGTGACACGGCGCCATCACGGAGGGGCTCTGCCTCGGCGCCTCCCGTGGTGGTTCAACAGGATTTTCGTCCGATCTTTTTCGGGGCCCTTTTCTAACACGTATGACTTTCAAATATGCTTAACTAACATGCAAGTAGGCCATCTAGATGCCGGGAATCTTACAGGGTGTAACATTAGCCTTACCATTCCATGCATGCAAATTTAGAGTTCTTCCTTGGAGATCAAGCTTGAAGAATTCCCAATTTCTCTCCAATTTCCTTCGGGCTTCCAAGAGGATGTGTAAATCAGACTTACCCAGGTGTGTGAGGCTATGAATGAAAGTTTCCTTCACTCTCATGCTCTAAATTCTTCTTAATTCAATGGATTTCAATTCTAGATTCAAGTTGTATGATCTTATGGGGTTTATTCCAATTCTTGTGAAATTCTCTATGATATATCTATGGTTCAATTTCTTTCATGTATTAAATCATGTTTTATAATCTATGGGAAGATTTTATAGCTATTCTGATTATAAATTTATAGTTTCAAATTTTAATTAAATTATGCCAAATTATGTAAATTTCATGAAAAGTAAAGTTATATTATAGTTTGATATTACTAAGTCTAAATTATGATTTATGATTCATGTTATAAATTTCTTCAAGTACTCTTCATGGATTTATGAATGTCAAATATATCAATTTTTTACAAGTATGCATGATTTTCATGATTTACGAATTTATAACTCTTGGCCAATTCATCGGCCCTTATTCATGGCTAATCATGTATTTCAAGTAGATACATCAATTTATTATTTTATTGGCCATGAACTTCATGAATGATTTCATCGTTACTATATGAGCCCTCATGTACATGTTTTTGGGAGCAGTGTCTACCACTAAGTACTCCTGGCGTTCAGGTAAACCTTGTGGTCTCGAGGAACTACGTGTTTATATATATATATATATATATATATATATATATATATTATTGGATCTTTGATATCACCATGCATGCCGTCCCCTTTCATGGTAAGTCGGGGAGTCTGACGCTTGGGCTAAATAGTGGGGCATCGTATAGCTTATCATGATGGTGTTGATTGAGGCAGGTTCTCTCATTGTTCCTGCAGCTTATACGGGGTTATGTTTATGCTTACTTGCTATATTATTGGATCCCTGTGATATCACCATGCATGCACGTCCCCTTTCATGGTAAGTCGGGGGAGGTCCTGACCGCTTGGGCTAAATAGTGGGGCATCATGTAAGCTCTATCATGATGGTGTTGATTGAGACGAGTTCTCTCATTGTTCCTCATGACTTATACAGGGTTATGTTTATGTACTTCTGCTCAAGTTATATTTTATAAAATTTTCTCTTATGATTATGAATATGAATCGTTTATGAATGGTTTCAAAACCTTAAGACCTTATGTTTACATTACGGTTTTTACTTTATGATCATGTTATCCTAGTCTTATAAACTCTTATGTATTTTAACTTTTCATTTTTACTTACCTTGCATACTCAGTACATTCTAAGTACTGACCGCATACTCTATGTTTTATCATCTAATGATATAGGTTCGAGGGGTTAGTCTCAGCCGCATCACTAGTCTTGCTTTTCCCCTAAGGTCTGTCTAGCCAGTGTTGGTAGGTCCTCATCCTTCGAGGACATTCAGTTATCTATTTTTACGTACTTTAAGTTACAAACTTTGTCGAGCTAGTTGGGGATGTTTTCCCATTAGCTCATCAGTTATGTTAAAGGCTATTCAGATATTATGTAGGAATCAACTTGTCGTTGTTGATTTTATTTTAGATTGATATGTATGCAGATTTCCGCTGAACAATGTTCTTTTCATCATTTTAATTATGTAAGTTTCATAAAAAGTCAAGTTATGATTCTATAATGATTTGATCTTACTAAGACTAAATTATTATGTATGATTTATGTTATGATTTCTCTTCAATTACCCTTTATGGATTTACGAATATCAAGTATATACTTGTTTTACAAGTATGCATGATTTTCATGATTTATGGATTTATAATTCTTGGCCAATTCATGGGCCCTTATTCATGAGTAATCATGTATTTCAAGTGGTATCCGTCATGTTATTATTTTATTGGCCATCAACTTCATGAATGATTTCATGAGTACTATACGAGCCCTCACGTGCATGTTTTTAGGAGAAGTGCCTAGCACCGATGTAACACTCTAGATAATTTGGGCGTCAACGTCGTGCTTTAGAGGTAGGAGTAAGAGTACCTAATAGGATATGAAGGAGGTTTTATGAGTTACTTGAGTCACTCTATTTATGTTTGAACGTCGATCAAGTTGTAGAACAAAATTCAGGAAAAATTAATGCAGAATTTTCTTCTTGAGATTCTTTGAAATTTAGGTCAAATGTCTCGAGGCTTTTCTCCCAATATATAAGGATTTATGGGGTGTGCGGCCTATCAAATTAAATATCTATGAGTCTAGTTTCTAGTGCATCAAACCGTTTGTCAATCTGACTTCGTAGTAGAGAAATATTCGCGTTTTCGCAAGACCGCGGAAGCTAGAACCTCACAATGTATTAAGGCGGTGAAGGATTATTTAATCCCCTTTGGTCGGTTGTTGGTCATCAAATATTCATTTTCCAGCATATATTTCGTATGAAACCTCGGTCATGTTTTCCCCATGAGTTCCTTTGGGTTTTGGGGCTAGAAGCCATGGTTCAACATGATTTTTGTGTCGGGAAGTCGGGAATCGTGTGTAGTCTGTGGTTTGGTGTCTTTTTTGGGATGTTGTTAGCTGTATCGTGGTGAAGCTGTTGGTAAGACTTCTTTCTTTTGTTCTCCATAATTTTTAGGGTTTTTTATAGGTTTTTTAATGCCAATAGGGTGTTGTCTCGGTGATTCTACCGTCGAACTCCTATGAATCTTATTGGGTAAGCTTAATTTGTCTTGTTTTTTTATTGAGTTGTGTTGGTTGCATTTTGGAAGAATTTTGTACTGCGTTTAGGAAGTAGGTTCATGGTGTTGAAGGCTCAAGTTCGTCTAGGCTTTAAGCTAAGGTATGTTAGGCTTGTCCCTCCCTTTGTCAGCATGAATTCCATAGCCGTTATCATCCGTGTTTACATGTGTGTTGGCTGTTTGTGATGGATTGTGTTTAGTTATTATTGAACTCTTGTTATGCTATTTATATGGTGATAATGGTTTGTTTAAGGTTCTGGTTTGGTTGGTGGCTCGGGCTTGAGTGCAGAGAATCGTAGGCATGGTAAATTGTTAGGCTTGTGGCGAGAGGCCGCGTGTGAAGTGTGAGGTTCTTGTAGAAAGTTGTGGAATGTTTGAGTGAATAATATTAGGTGATTATATTGACAAGTGAATGAGGGTTTAGAGTGGTTAAGGTCGATGGTTGTGACGATCTGTTGTTATATTTGATTCGGCGATGTGTTGGCCATGTCCATAGCATGTGATGACTATGGTGACACTTGGGCTGGTTTGGTCGTGTACCTTGATGTTAGTGGTGAGTAGAGTGTCTTGTGGGCTGTTTGATCATGTATTATTATTGTTGTTGATTGTGTGTGCGCTTTGTTTGAGGCCTTGTGGCTTATGGATACCCGATGCACGAGAGTTGTTCTGGCTAGGGATCGAGCTCGAGATGCCTGTGGCTTGTGGATACCCGATGCACATGAGTGCTTCCGGCTGAGGGGTTGAGCCCAAGCAGTGAAATGACCTACGAGGTTGAGAATGATGTCCTCCACAGTGTTGAGTTGAGACATGATTTGAGAATGGTCTGACCTGTCTGAGCCTTCCTGGGATCGCGATTGGTTCTCCCAGATGGATTGAGCTCCGCTAACTGTGTGCAGCTGAGAGAATGTCCGACAGTGCTTGATTGATGATGTTTATTAACTAGTGTTTACTTGTGATTTGTTTGGCATTATATTGTGGTTGTTTCCTGAGTTATTTTTCTCTAATAGCAGCGGATGGTAGATGTTGGCTGGTGTTAGCTGAGGCCATTGGGAGGTTTAGAGGCAATGACAGGTGATCTGTGTTGGGTAGGTGCCACTGTGTTGTTGTTTACTTTTCGACTTGCCAGGCTTATGTGGGCTATGTAGGTTCTGTTTGTATGTTTTCTTGTACTTGTCAAGCTTATGGGGGCCAGGTAGGTTTTATGTGTTTACTTAAGTTGAGTTCTCCTTCTGCGATATCTGGTATATCTGTTGATCTCTAATCTGAGTCTTCTAGTTGTTTCTGTATTTCATTCTTGGTACATCATTGTACTGACGCCCTAGTTGGGGCGCTGCATTCATGCCTGCAGGTGATGATGGGCTGTTAGATCTGGTTCTTGGTTGTTGAGTGTAGTTCCAGCTTAGTCTGTGCACTCAAAGTCTTTAGGAGTCTCCAAGTGTTTTAGTTAAGGGTAATTTGGGGCCTTTTTCCGATCATTTGATTACTAATGTATTCATAGAGGCTCATAGACATTGCTGTGGTTTTAGTATGTTGTTATTGGCCAGGTGGGACCTGTTGTATAGCTGTTCTTCCATTTTGTCACCTTGATGGTATTGTATTTATTTTTCTTGGTTGGTCAGGTGAGCCAGCTTCCACTATAGTCTATCATCTTATTCTAATTTTATAGTTGTTGTGTTGTTGAACCTCATCAGTTCTAGACTTTGTTTTGTTTTTAGGCGTCGGGTCTGCTCATATCAGGGGTGGCACCAAGTGTCAGTCACGCCTCCCCGGGTTTGGGGTGTGACAATCGAGTAGACCTAGCATTTAGGTAAGCCCTGTGGTCTTAGAACTACATGTCACCGTAGGATCCCTATGCTATCACCATGCATGCACGTCCCCTTGCTTGGCATGCCGGTGGCGGTCATGGAAATCTATCACGATTGTATCAATTAAGATGAGTTCTCCCATTGTTCCTCATGACTTATGCATGGTTATGTTTATATACTTTGGCTCAAGTTACGTTTTATAAAGTTTTCTCTTATGACTATGATTATGAACGGTTTACGAATGGTTTGAAAACCTTGAGCCCTTATGTTTACATTATGGTATTTACTTTATGATCATGTTGTCCTACTCTTATGAACTCTTATGTATTTTAACTATCCATTTTTACTTACCTTGCATACTAAGTACATTCCAAGTACTGAACGCAGTCTCTATGCTGTATCATCTCATGATATAGGTCCAAGGGATCAGTGTCAGCCACATCACTAGTCTTGCTTTCACCCTCAGGCTTGTCTAGCCAATGTTGGTGCGTCCTCACACTTAGAGGACATTCAATTATCTATTGTTACGTACTTTCAGTTACAGACTTTTTGGAGCTAGTTGGGGATATTGTCCAATCAGCTCATCAGTTATGTTGGAGGCTTTTCAAAAATTATGTAGAAATCAACTTGTCATTGTTGATTTTGTTTTACATTGATATGTATGCAGACTTCCTCTTACGTATGTTTTATTTTTTCATTTTCCACTTGTTGTATACCCTTAGCTTCTATGTTAATGCCATGGGTCGACTTGGAGTCTCTCGGGGTTTCTTGTCCCATATCTCTCTCCGGACCTATGTTCGGGTTGTGAATAACTTAGTATCAGTGCCTTAAGTTTTTAAGTGTCCTAGGGTGTCTGAAAGCCACGTTAAGTAGAGTCTTTTTCATGGGTGTGAAGCGTGCTAAACTTATGATGAAGAGGCTATGAAATGTTTAGGAAACTTCCCTTCTTTCATGATCTATGTCGTGGGATGAAATATCTCTTTATCCTTGTAACTCATGCTATACATGTTTACAGAATCATGCCTCTTCGTGAGTTAACAAAAGAAGGAATGAAAATGGAAATGTCCACAAGAATGGCAACGAGAATGGGCACCAGCAGGCCCCACTGCCCCCAAGGATCATGTGCCCAAGCAGGTTGCCCATGAGACTTTAGGGAAACCATTGAGATGTTAGCTCAGGCTTTGAACACCCAAGTCAACCAATAGGTGGTAGAGCATGTCCCCCGAAATGGGAATGCATCGGCGGCGAGAGTGAGATTTTCTTAAGATGAACTCTCTGAAGTTTCTCAGATCAAAGGTGGGTAAGCATCCGCATGAGTTTATTGATGAAATTTTGAAGATCACCTAGATCATGGGGGTGACGGGGGAGGAGTGCACAAATCTAGCCTCGTATCAGTTGAAATGGGATGTGCATATCAGGTTCAGATGGTGGAAGGATGATAGGGCAGTTGGAGTGGGTCCCATTGGTTGGGATAAGTTTCTTACCGCTTTCACGGATCGGCCAGTGCTCTATCTAGACTGCGAGGTGATCAGAAGAGTGGAGCATCAGGTTCGAGGGGACAGAGGAGCATGTACGCAGAGCTTACCTTTGCGGTCTGTAGAAAGTATGACAAGAATCACATAGAGAAGTACTTGATTGGGTCAGATATCTACTTTAGGTGTGGTAGACCGGGACACACGCGCTGGGAGTTTCCGTTGGCTAGATAGGGTGATGGTAGAGGTCGTACTCAAGCTACCAGCTCAACAGCAGCACCAGTACACCCAGCTCAGCAGGGTGTATCCACCAGTGCAGGTGGTGGCCAGTGCCAGAACAAGTTTTATGCCCTTGCATCTTGATAGGAGCAGGAGACTTCACTTGATGCGGTCACCGGTGTGTTACGAGTATTCCATTTTGATGTATATGCACTTTTAGATCCAGGGGATACTTTATCTTTTGTGAATCCCTATGTTGCTAGTAGTTTCGGAGGCTTTCATGAAATCCTACCAGAACTCTTCTCAGTCTCTACTCTAGTTGGTGATTCAGTTATAGCTCGATAGGTATATAGAATTTTCCCTGTCATAGTCCTTCAGAAAGTCACCTTAGCAGATCTAGTAGAGCTAGATGACAAATTTTGATGTTATCTTTGGCATGGATTGGTTACATGCATATTATGCCTCAGTATATTGTAGAACCAGTGTGGTAGAGTTCCGATTTTCGAGTGAGCCAGTCCTAGAATTGAAGGGTAGTTCAGCTGTGCCTGTAGGTCATTTCATTTCCTACCTTAAGGAAAGAAAGATGATTTCTAAAGTTTGCATGTACCATCTAGTTAGGGTTAAGGATGCTATGTCTGAAGCCCCGACTACCCAGTTAGTTCCTGTGGTGTGTGATTATCTAGAAGTATTTTCAGATGATTTATCGGGAATTCCTCCTGAGTGGGAGATCGATTTTGGTATTGACCTTCTTCCCGATATGCATCCTATATCTATTCCTCCTTACATAGTGTCTCCAACTGAGCTAAAGGAGTTGAAGGAGTAGTTGAAGGATCTTTTAGACAAGGGTTTCATCAGATCTAGCAAATCCCCGTGGGATGCACCAGTTCTCTTCGTCCGAAAGAAGGATGGTTCCCTCCAGATGTGCATTGACTAATGGCAATTGAATGAGGTAACCATAAAGAACAAGTATCCCCTCCCAAGGATTGATTATTTGTTTGACCAACTTCAGGGTGCCAAGTATTTTTTGAAGATAGACCTCAAATCTAGGTATCATCAACTCAGGGTTCGGGAGAGTGACATTCCGAAGACAGCCTTAAGGACTCAGTATAGTCACTATGAGTTTTTAGTTATGTCTTTTGGACTAACGAATTCTCCTGCATCTTTTATGGATTTAATGAATAGGGTGTTCAAGCCGTATTTGGATATGTTCGTGATCGTGTTCATAGATGACATTCTCATATACACCCAAGAGAAGAGGAGCATGCCGCTTATTTAAGGGTGGTGTTACAAACTCTTAAGTTATTGCCAACTGTATTCTAAATTCAGCAAGTGTGAGTTTTGGTTAAACTCAATAGAATTTTTGGGTCATGTGGTGTCAAGTGAGGGTGTACAGGTGGACTGTCAAAAGATAGAATCTGTGTAGAATTGGCCTAGACCAGTGATTCCACCAGATATCAGGAGTTTTTAGTTTTAGCTGGTTACTACCGGAGGTTTGTTGAAGGGTTTTCATCCATTGCAGCACCATTGACTAAGTTTACCCAAAAGAAAGTGAAGTTTCAATGGTTGGAGGCTTGTGAGGAGAGCTTCCAAGAGTTGAAGACTCAACTCACCTCAGCACTAGTGTTAACCCTACCTGAGGGTACCGATGGATTTGTGTTATATTGTGACGCCTCGAGGATCAGCCTTGTGTAATACCCCAGAAGTTCCTAAGAGTATACCAGAGAAGCTAAAATGCAAAACTATTGAAAGTTGGGAAAAAATTGTAGGATGAGAGGTACAATGACTCGTGGTATGTAACCACGAGCCGTTGTTGGCGATCGTTGGTTCAGGTGTTCAGTGGCAGTGGAGGCACCGATTGATGTAACGACTCATTGTGAGAAACAACGGGTCATTGTTAGTGGTCATGGTAGGAGATGGGCTTAGCAGTTGGGGAGTTTAACGAGTCACGCAACAACCAATTGTGGCTTGCGACGACCCATTGTGAAGAGTTGTGGTAAGGGTGCCCAGATCTCCAGCGGAAATGAGGGATGGGAACCCCGACCCATTGTACCTTAAAATGAGTCTTAGTGAGACTCGTTGAATAGAAGTGCAGAGTTTCAGAAGAAGGAAACAACGACTAAAGGAACGACCTGTCGAACCTTAGGATGACCCGTCCTCTGTGTCCGTGGTTTGATTTCGAGATATGGATTGGGGCAGTGCTTAGCATGGGCGGATACCACGGGTTATTAAATCTTCCAACGGCCGGTTGGTTCATCAATTGTTTGATCTATTTGCAATTTTTTGCGTAATCAGTAACTTATTTTCATCATTTCTTCACCCTAAGGCCCTATACCACGTCATTTTAAGCTCGTTTTAGTGGGTTTTTAGCAGGGGAAAACCTATTCTAAGTGTATTGCTTCCATGCATGCAAGTTTATGAAATTTAGGAGGTGATCAAGAACTCTTCTAAGGGATTCTTCTTCCAATTTCTCTTTGGGAAATCCGTGAGGTGGTTGATTCATCCTTCCCAGGTATGTACAGTTTAGAAAGGGTGATTTATTCTACACCCATGCCCAAATTTTGAATTAAATCATGAATCCTCGTATTCAATTCCATGGGGTTTTACTCAAATGCATGAAAATGTGATTTCTCCTTTTGAGGTTTGAGTTAATTGAGTTTTAATTTTTTAAATATGAATGATGGGCAGGTCTTATATTATTTTGTTTAAAAATCATGTTCAAAGCTTTTTAAATCTAAAATGCCCATTTATGAAGGTTCATGAAAGTTATGATTTATGATGAATATTCAATATTTTGCGATGTATTTATGATGAAAAAGCATGAATTCAAGTTACCCATGTTATGAGCATATTTTGACAGAATTTAATATGTCGAAGTATTGGGCAATGCCCACATGTTGAAGAATGATTTACAAACGAATTAGACGATTTATTGATTTATGATGTCCGCCGATGAAAATGACCTTTCATTCTTAGGTAAGCATGATTTAAAGGGGACCAATGATGATAAATATTATATTTTAGCCAATGAATCTTAATGCATGATGTATTGATTTATGTATGAGCCTATATGCACGTTTTTGGGAGCTGTCTCTAGCACCGAGCAGCCCAGTGTTCAAAGGACTACGTCGGTGTCTCATAACCACGTGCCACCATGGGTTTCTAATGATATATTGTATTGATAAGGATCCCCTAAAATGTGATATCACGCCTAATGCAAGTCCCTCACCTAGCAAGCCAGGGGCGATTCTGCCCACTTGAGTGAGATAGTTGGGGCATCATGAAAGGCTCTACCATGATGGTGTTGGTTATGAAGAGTTCTTCCATTGTTCCGCATGTTTTTATACATTGTTATATTTATATTATTGGCTCAAGTTATGTTTTGATAAAGTTTACTTAAGATTATGATTATGAACGCTTTATGAGTGATTTGAAAGCCTTGAGCCTTATGTTTTCTTACGAATTTTATGATACAAGCATGATGTCCTTCTCCTATATTTATTTATAAGTTTATTTTACTTTTAACATCCAATTTACTTATCTTTCATACTTGGTACATTCCACCTACTGACTGCATACTTTCTATGTTGTATTGTTTAATGCTACAGGGTTAGAATTTCAGGCTCATCCTCATCCTTAGTCCATCTCAACTTACGCTCTCAGATTATTGGTGAGTCCTTATATTTCGAGGACCTTTTGATATACTTTTACATTATCTTGTGTTTCAGTATCGTTCGGGTTAGTTGGGATGTTCTCCCATCAACCCATCATATGTAGTAGAGGCTCTTAGATAATATGTAGCACTCAGCTTATGTGTACGCCTAGTATTCTCTGGTGTTATGCTATGGTTATGTTTCTGCTATGTTTATGCTAAGTATTCTGTTTTATTAAATGAGATTAGACGTATGAATGTGCCATGGGTCGACTTGGGGTCTCTCGGGGTCCCTTATCCTGTGTCTACGATCCGGGTGTACGTTCGGGTCGTGAAAAACTTAGTATCAGAGTCATACGCTTAGAGTGTCCTAGGGTGTCTAAAAGCCGTGTTAAGTAGAGTCTTTTTCATGAGTGTTAAGCGCTCCACACCTATGACAAAGAGACAACTAGACGTTTAGGGAATGTTCCCTTCTTTCATGTTCTATGTCGTGCGATGAAAAGTCTCTCCATCCTTCTAATTTGTGCGATTCGCGATTGCAAAATTATGGATCCTAGAAGAATTAACGGAAGGAGGAATGGAAATGATGAAGACCACAAGGGTGGAAATGACCATGAACATCAACAGGCCCTGATGTAGCCCGCATCAAGTGCCAATAATTTGACGACTCTTTTTCACATCGAGCGTGCCCGCAAGTGTATGGGTCGTGCAAGTAATATAGTGGCTCTTTTTAAGAACCGGAATGTCGAACCCACAGGGACTGGACCCATTCCTCTAACTATCC
>JACEIK010002559.1:91646-112230 GCA_018107945.1 Datura stramonium
AAAAAAGTTCATAAGTATTAACTTTAAAATATTTAATAAGTTATTTAAAATATTTAAAAGTTCATAAGTTATTAACTTTATAAGTTATAACTTTAAAAAACAAATTATCAAAAAAATGGTTAACTTAAATTCTTAATAGACTAATAATTAGACTAATGGACTAATAATTTGTCAAGCCCCGAGTCTACATCCTGGACGAAACACGGTACTTGGAGTCACAAGTAACCCCAAGTCAACCCCTGGTCTATAATACACTGGTATTCTGAGTAAAACGTACATAACAGAAGCTTTGAAATAATAACATCAAACATTTATGAACGTAAGTCAAAATCATAAAGTGTAAGACATCTGAACAATATTGATAGTTGAAAAACCACATCTGTGTCTGAAAGCTATCTAACTGAGGAGTTTCTGGGACAAGCCCCCAACTAACTCTAAGTCTAACTGAAAGTAATAAAGAAAAACTGAAATAATGAAATGACGTCCTCGAAAGATGAGGACTCACACTTCTGCTGCTGAGGAGGGTCTGAACAGCGGTGACTAATGGCGCTGAGTCTGAGAACCTGCGGCTGTATCATGAAATGATACAACATAAAAATATGCATTACTACTTTGAATGTACTGAGTAAGCAGGAGAAAACATAACTAAATATAAAAAACTGAACTGAAAAATGACAAGCAATGACCAACTGATATACTGAGCTGAATAACTGTAATAGACTGAGATGGCCAAGATGACCCTGTCTATAGGTCAAAGACATGCCCTAAGTTTGAAAGTTTTGAGTCTGAAATACCGTACTGAACTGATCTAAACTAATAGAGCTGAAACTGAACTGAACTTCTTATTCTACGACTCGGCTGAGCTGACTAGTGGGAGAGTCTATAACCGACATGTAACCACATGAGCTAAACATGGAGTATGATGTATACGACCCACCAGTAGGACCCAATATACCTTGCCAGGGTAAGAGGCATGAATTGGGTGATCACAAAAGTGATGCCAATCTGGCTAATAAATAATGTAACCTATACTGGCAACGTAGTTCTGGAAATTTGGTTGCGCTGGAACCCCGGCCCACTCAGTGCTAAGTCCTGCTCCCACTGAAATACCTAAACTGAATACCAAGCTGATAGCTCGAAACTGGGGTCCAAGACTAGTCAGGGATATATAACTGAAAGTACCCTGAGAGTCTTATCGGACCAGATTCTGAAACTGGGTTCTAGACTGGTCAGAGCTGCTTATCTAGAAGCGTCGTAACCGTCTAAGAACAAACTAAAATCTTACTGGGGTCCTAAGGCTAGTCAGAGCTATCTTTCTAAGTGTCGTGACCACCTAATGGACCAATAAACTGAGTTCTCGGATCTGATTCTTATAACTGAGAGGTGATACTGACACCTCGAGAATTTCTGTAGTTAAATTGATTAGCTGACATTATTCTAGTCAATCCGGAGGTTGCTAAAAATCTGACTGAGTCTAGACTGACATTTCTAAGTATATAAACTTTCTGACTGAAATTATTTAACATATATTTGACTGAGTTTCTAACACATAAAAATATTTTAGAAACCCCTAACTCTGAAAGATTCAAGCAATTTCGAGAATCCAATACTTATGCAGGATTCTAGTTTCTGCTTTCAAGAGTTAGGGCTAAAATTCACATTCAACATAACAGACATTATTTTAGTTACGAATTGGTGGAAAACATCTAAAATTATCATAGAATAATATTCCTCAAGAAATAAACAAGGTCTGACAGCAATAGCTTCACAATCAAAAATTCAGGGCTAGAACTAATAATGAACTGAGAAAGAGTTTAGGGGACACAAGGGAAGAACAATCCCCTTGTTGAATTTCCACATACCTGGCTAAGAATTCCCTTAAGGAGGAACTTGAATTTCTGCAATGGATGAAGAACCCTAGACCTTACTCTGAAAGTTCTTAAGAGAAACTCTTCGATGCTTTTTGAGAACCTACGTGGGGAATGAGGGAAAACGCCGTTCATTCTCACTAATAGGTCTGAAATTATGTCTAAAACGACGTAATTTCAAGTTTAGGAGGTTGGAAATTACTGAAAGACCCTTGAAAATTCACAGGGAAAAACTATCAGATGGTCCTAATGAGGGACCTAACGACTTGTTACCCTAGTCCACGACTCGTAGCATCATCCATTAAGAACACTATCTATCAGTCGTCTGGGGCTGGTAACGAATGACTTCATGACTCGTTGCTGGTGACCATGAGTTGTGGTCACCATTCATTAGGTACACCGCCTCTCTCTCAGAAAATTCTCGCCTAGCTGATCACGACTCACCTCATGACTCGTGGTGACTGACCATGAACCGTGGGGTCCTTTCGTCAAGTACACTACCTCCATCTCTCTATACTTTCGTTTTCCCTTCTCCACGAATGACCTAAAGAATCGTGGGGACTGATCACGACTCATTAGGTCGTACGTGGGGTGTCCTTTTCCAAAAAATTAAAACTTACTCTCCTAGCCTCCCCATGAGTCACCTCACGACTCGTGGGAACCTCCAACGGTCACTTAACGATCCATTCTATGACTGGTGCCAGATTTTTTTCCAGTTTTCTGCAAATTTTCTATTTTTAAGTCCCAGATCTAACCTTCGAGTTTCTAGGGTATTACAATATCTCCCCCTTGAGAACATTCATCCTCGAATATTGCAAAACACACAGGAAGGCAGAGAATAACAATTAAAATTTTCAAATACTGCTCATTTAAATTCAAAACTGACAGAACGACTACCTCTATTTCAAAATACATAACTGAACTGAATTTACCTTTCATACATACATCCACAAACGTGAAAGAAACTTGAATACATGATTTGAACATGAAACTAAATTGAGTTCTAGGACAAAATCAATATTTCAAGCTGTAACAGAGCCGGTAGAAAATAAGTGTGGGTATTTGGCCATCATATCTGCTTCGACCTCCCACGTAGCTCCCCCCACCTACTGATTTCTCCATAAGACCTTGATTGAAGCTATTTCCTTATACCTCAATTTACGAATTTGATGGTCGAGGATTTGGACTGGAACCTCCTCATATGAGAGACTATCCTTTATTTCTACACTGTCTAATGGAACAGTTGAAGTTGGATCTCCGATGCATTTCTTCAAAAGTGACACATGGAATACAGGGTGCACTGATGCTGACTCTGAAGGTAACTCCAGCTCATAAGCTACCTTGCCAATTCTTCTCAAAATTCTGTAAGGTCCTACATATCTAGAACTGAGCTTTCCCTTCTTCCCAAACCTCATCACCCCTTTCATGGGCGAAATTTTCAGATAGACCCATTCATCCACAACAAACTCCAATTCTCTTCTCCTCACATCAGCATAAGATTTCTGACGGCTTTAAGTTGTTTTCAATCTTTCTCTGATGAGCTGTACCTTATGCATAGCTTCATGAACCGAGTCTGGCCCGATAATAGTAGCTTTACCCACTTCAAACCACCCACTGGGAGATCTGCACCTCCTACCATACAATGCCTCAAATGGGGCCATCTGGATACTGGAGTGGTAGCTGTTGTTGTATGCGAACTAGATAAGAGGAAAATGGTCATCCCAACTGCCCTTGAAATCGATTACCCACGCTCTCAACATATCTTCTAGGGTCTAAATAGTCCGCTCAGCTTTCCCATCTGTCTGCGGGTGAAAAGTTGTACTGAGCTTGACCTGGGTGCCAAGTCCCTTCTGAAAAGACTTCCAGAAATGCGAGGTGAACTGAGTACCTCTATCTGATATAATGGATAATGGAACCCCATGAAGTCTGACCAACTATCAAATATAAAGTCTAGCATAGTCCTCAACTGAATCCGTCGTTTTGACTGGGAGGAAATATGCTGACTTAGTCATCCGATCTACTACTACTCAGATGGAGTCATGTTGCCGACGTGTTCGAGGTAGACCCATAATAAAATCCATATTTACTTCTTCCCATTTTCACGTGGGTATGCTGATATCCTAGGTCATACCTCCCGGTCTCTGATGCTCTACCTTGACTTGCTGGAAGTTCGGGCACTTAGCTACAAATTCAGCAATATCTCTCTTCATGCCGTTCCACCATTAAATATCTCCCAGATCACGGTACATTTTAGTAGCACCAGGGTGGATAGAGTATCTTGAGCTGTGTGCTTCAGCCAATATCTGCTGTCTCAGGTCACCGACATTCGGTACGCACAATCTGCCCTGATAACGGAGCACACCATCTCCCCCTTTAGAAAAAGCCTCAACCTCCTTTCTGAGAACCGCTTCCTCGAGTTTAAGAAGAATGGGATCTTCATCCTATTTGGACTTAACTTCCACAACTAAGGAAGAGTCTAACCCGTTTTACATCACTACTCCACCTTCGGCTGAATCCACCAAATGTATTCCCAATCGAGCTAGCTGTGAATATCCTTTACCATTTCTTTGTTGCCCTCTTCGACATGATTTATGCTCCCTATAGACAACCTGCTTAGTGCATCAGCAACCACATTGGCTTTGCTCGGGTGATACAGCACACTCATGTCATAGTCTTTCAGTAGCTCCAACCACCTTCTCTGTCAAAGATTTAGGTCCTTCTAACTGAACACATACTGAAGGCTCTTGTGATCTGTGAACACATCCACGTGAGCCCAATATAGGTAATGTCTCCATATTTTCATCGCAAACACCACCGCTGCCAACTCCAAATCATGAGTTGGATAGTTCTTCTCATGAACTTTGAGCTGTTTGGAGGCGTAAGCTATCACCTTGCCCCGCTGCATTAGAATGAAACGGAGTCCAACTCTGGAAGCATCACAATAGACAAGCGACCCATCTTTTCCTTCTGGCAAGGTCAAAATTGGAGCGGTAGTGAGTCGAGTCTTCAACTCCTGAAAACTATTCTCAGACTCATCAGACCACTGGAATTTCACTTTCTTCTGCATTAACTTAGTCAGAGAAGATGCTATAGCGGAGAAGCCTTCTACAAACCATCGGTAATAACCAGCTAGGCCCAGGAAACTCCTGATTTCTATCAGAGAGGTAGGTCTGGGCCATTTTCCACTGCTGCTATCTTTTGAGGATCAACCTAAATTCCCTCACCCAAGACGACATGACCTAGGAAAGTCACAGACTTCAACCAAAATTTGCACTTGCTGAACTTGGCGAACAGTTGGCGGTCTCTAAGTGTCTGAAGCACTATTCTCGGGTGATTAGCATACTCTTCCTTATTTCTGGAGTATACCAGAATGTCATCAATAAATACAATGACAAACATATTCAGATACTACTTGAAGAATCTATTCATCAGGTCCATGAAGGCTACGAGGGCGTTTGTTAGCTCGAAGGACATAACCACAAACTTGTAGTGACCATACCGAATTCTGAATGTTGTTTTCGGTATGTCACACTCTCTGAGCCTTAACTGATGATACCCCAACGTGAGATCGATTTTTGAAAAACAACTGGCTCCTTGAAGTTGGTCAAACAGGTCGTCAATTCTGGGTAGGGGATACCTGTTCTTGACTGTGACTTTGTTCAGCTGACGGTAATCTATGCACATTCTGAGGGTACCGTCTTTCTGACGCACGAATAGTACTGGAGCACCCCAGGGAGAGATGTTGGATCTGATAAAACCCTTTTCAAGAAGATCTTTTAGCTGCTCCTTCAACTTCTTAATCTCAGCTGGAGACATTCTATAAGGAGGGATGGAGATGGGTTGAGTATCTGGGAGAAGGTCTATTCCGAAGTCTATTTTCCGCTCAGGGGGAACTCCGGGAAGATCCTCGGGAAATACATTTGGGAACTCGCTGACCACTGGAACTGACTGGATAGTTGGGGTCTCAGAGTTGGAATCTTTGACCCGAACTAGATGATAAATACATACCTTGAAAATGAGCTTCTGGGCCTTAAGGTAGGAAATAAACTGACCCTTAGGCGTTGAACTACTTCCCGTCCATTCTAACACTGGTTCATTTGGAAACTGAAACTTGACAACTCTAATTCTGCAGTAGACTGAGGCATAACCGGAGTGTAACCAATCCATGTCGAGGATAAGGTCAAAATCGACCATGTATAACTCTACGAGATCAGCTGGAATGACTTTATTCAGGATTGAGATTGGGCAGTTTCTATACACCCGACTGGCTCTAACTGACTCGCCACCAGGGGTAGAGACTGAGGATGGTTCTAAGAGGACCTCTGGACTGATATTGAACTGTACTGCTACGTAGGGAGTCACAAATGAAAAGGTGGCTCCTAGATCTAGGAGGGTATACACGTCCATATGAAAGAGGCGCAACATACCTGTGACTACGTCAGGTGAGCTCTCTTGATCCTGACGTTAAGATAATGCATTTGGCATTGACCGCCATCCGTACCTGGCTTGTTGGCCTGTTGAGCTGGTTGGCCTACTGGAGCTGATGATGTGGTGGAGTTGTGTTCTCCCCCGTCCTACTAACGGGCAATCTTTAAGTCGATGATCAAGCTTCCCACAATGAAAACAGCCCTCTCGACCTTGAAGACACTCTTCTTGGTGGTTCTTGCCACACTTAGGGCAAGCTGGATATCTGCTCCCGGCACTGTAGCTCTGAGACTGAGAGCTAGATGCTTCACCCCTATGATCCTAGCGGGACCAGAAGGTTGGGGCACTGGCTGAGTTAGGTGTTGGGGCTCTCTGCTGCTATTGCTGCTATGGGCGGTTGTTATCGCCTGACCTCTATTGACCATGATCTGACTGACCAGTCCTTGCTCGCTTATTCTTTCACTCTATGTCCTTCAATTATTCGGCCTCAATCTTCTGGGCATAGAAAATCAGGCTAGAGAGGTCCATATCCGTAATCAGCATCGTTGTCCTGCATTTCTTGAGGACCAGGTTTGAAACTCCGTTCACAAACTTCAGCATGCGGGCCCTTGGCTCGGCCACCATATCTGGAGCATATTCCTCCATTGTTCTATTCCCCTACCTCAAGTTCATAAACTCCGCTACCTTGGCTTTTCTGAGCTCCCTCGGGAAAAATCTGTCTAGAAAGGCCATGTTGAACTCCACCCACTCCACCGGTCCTGCTCTCGGGCCGCCACTCTCTCCACAATTCATACCAAACCTGGGATACCCCTTTTAGCTGGTAGGCAGCCAGGTCGGCACTCTCAGAAGAGCTGACACTCATAATGCAGGTAATCTTCCGAATCTCATCTATGAACTCTTGGGGGTCTTCCCCCACTTTGGATCCTTGAAAAGATGGAGGGTTCATATGGGTGAAGTCCCTCACCCTAGCAACAGTTGCGGATCCGTTGTTGTTTACTGGTACTACTTTTTTGGTTCACCTGATTAGTAACGATTTGCGTGAGCAACTGAATGGCTGCCCTGAATTCAGTGGTTGACACTGAATTATCTTGTGGGGCCGCTGGGGCTGGTGGAGTAGTCCGCTGGGCATTTTCATCCCTCCTTCCGTTATCGCGTCGTGGAGGCATATTTCACTTAAACAAAGCAGAGAATGAGTTAGAAGGACGCTTCTGGAATTAAACTTTAACGCACGATAAAGAGTATGAACAAAAGAGAGTTTTCCTAATAACATCTCGTAACCTCCTCATCATAAGTGTGGAACGCATCACACCAATTAAAAGGACTCTACTCGATGCGGCTTTCTGACATTTTGAAGATACTCTAAACCAACCTAGTGCTCTGATACCAAGTTTGTTACACCCTGAGTCTACACCCTGGATGGAACACAGTACTTGGAGTCATAAGTGACTCCAAGTAAACCCCTGATCTATCATACACTGGTATTCTGAGTAAAACGTACATACCGGAAGTTTTGAAATAATAACATAAAACATTTATGAACGTAAGTACAAATCATAAAGTGTAAGACATCTGAACAATACTGATAGTCAGAAAACCACGTCTGTTTCTAAAAGCCATCTAACTGAGAAGTTGTTGGGACAATCCCCAGCTAACTCTAAGTCTAACTGAAAGTAATAAAGGAAAACTGAAATAATGAAATAACGTCCTCGAAAGATGAGGACTCACACTTTTGCTGCTGAGGAGGGTCTGAATGGAGGCAACTAACGGCGCTGAGTTTGAGAACCTGCAGCTGTATCATGAAATGATATAGAATAAAAATATACGTCAGTACTTTGAATGTACTGAGTAAGCAGGAGAAAACATAACTGAATATAAAAGACTGAACTGAAAAATGACAAGCAATGACCAACTGATATACTGAGCTGAATAACTCTAATACACTGAGATGGCCGAGATGACACTGTCTAAAGGTCAAATACATGCCCTAAGTCTGAAAGTTCTGAGTGTGAAATACTGTACTGAAACGATCTAAACTAATAGATATGAAACTGAAATGAACTGCTTATTTTGAGATTGGGCTGAACTGACTAGTGGGAGAGTCTATAACCAACATATAACCACGTGAGCTAAATGTAAAGTCCGATGTATACGCTCCACCAGTAGGACCCAATATACCTTGCCAGGGTATAGGAGTATGAACTGGGTGATCACAAAAGTATGGGGCCAATCAATCCAATAAATACTGTAACCTATGCTGGCAACGTAATTCTGGAAACCTGGGTGAGCTGGAATCCCGGTCCGCTCGGTGCTAAGTCTTACTCCCACTGAAATACCTAAACTAAATACCAACATGATAGCTTGAAACTGGGGTCCTAGACTAGTCAGGGATATATAACTGAAAGTACCCTAAGAGTCTTATCGAACCAGATTCTAAAACTTGTTCTAGACTGGTCAGAGCTGTTTATCTAGAAGTGTCGTGATTGTCTAAGAACAAACTGAAATCTGACTGGGTGCTAAGGCTAGTCATATCTATATGTCTATGTGTCAAGTGGACCAATAAACTGAGTTCTGGATCTGATTCTGATAACTGGGAGGTGACAGTGACACCTCAGGATTTCTGTAGTCAAACTAATCAGCTGACATTATTCTGGTCAATCCAGAGGTTGCTAAAAATCTGACTGAGACTAGACTGACATTTCTGAGTATATAAACTTTCTGAATGAAATTATTTAACATATATTTGACTAAGTTTCTAACACATACAAATATTATAGAAACCCCTAACTCTGAAAGATTCAAGCAATTTCGAGAATTCAATACTTATGCAGGATTCTAGTTTATGTTTTCAAGAGTTAGGGCTAAAATTCACATTCAATGGAACAGACATTATTTTAGTTACAAATTGGTTAAAACATCTAAAATTATCATAGAATAATATTCCTCAAGAAATAAACAAGGTCTGACAGCAATAGCTTCACAATCGAAAATTTAGGGCTAGAACTGATAGTGAACTGAGGAAGAGTTTTAGGGGACACAAAGGAAGAACAATCCCCTTGTTGAATTTCCACATACCTGGCTAATAATTCCCTTGAGAAGGAACTTGAATTTCTGCAATGGATGAAGAACCTTGGACCTTACTCTAAAAGTTATTAAGAGAAACTCTTCGATGCTTTCTGAGAACCTACATGGGGAATGAGGGAAAAGGCAATTCATTCCCACTAATAGGTCTGAAACTATGTCTAAAACGGCGTAGTTTCGAGTTTAGGGAGGTTGGAAATTACTGAAAGACCTTTGAAAATTCACAGGGAAAAACTGTCAGATAGTCCTAACGAGGGACCTAACGACTCATTACCCTAGGCCACGACTCGTGGCATTATCCGTTAAGTACACTGTCTATCAGTTGTCTGGGGCTGGTAATGAATGACTTCACGACTCATTGCTGGTGACCAGGAGTCGTGGTCACCATTCGTTAAGTACATTGCCTCGCTCTAAAAATATTCTCCCCTAGCTGATCACGACTCACCTCACGACTCGTGGTGACTGACCACGAATCGTGGGGTCCTTTCGTCAAGTACACTGCCTCCACCTCTCTATAGTTTCATTTTCCCCTCCGCACGACTGACCTAACGTATCATGGAGACTAATCACGACTCGTTAGGTCGTCTCTGGGGTGTCCTTTCCCAAAACTTAAAATTTACTCACTTTGCCTCCCAACGAGTCACCTCACGACTCGTGGGCACCTCCAACGGGTCACTTAACGACCCATTCTATGACTGGTGCCAGATTGTTTTCTAGTTTTCTGCAAATTTTCTATTTTTAAGTCCCGAATCTAACCTTCGAGTTTCCAGGGCATTATATACTTAATAATTATAAAAAGAATTAACAAATTATATAAAGAAATAAATTTTAAAAAATTAATTGGACCCGGTCCGACCCGATTTCACACTAATAATACACAGACCGGACCAAACAAGGGGGAATACCCGGTAGACCCGATATCAGTAGACCCGATTCCGGTCAATCGGGTCCTGGGACCCAGTCTGTTTATGAAAAAAACCGAACCGGTGGTTTCGGTTCAGATCCGCTGCCACCTTTATCCATAGCCTTGGCTCCAAACCTCCTAGTAGGGGGTGCC
This sequence comes from Datura stramonium, assembly GCA_018107945.1. Classification (NCBI taxonomy): domain Eukaryota; kingdom Viridiplantae; phylum Streptophyta; class Magnoliopsida; order Solanales; family Solanaceae; genus Datura; species Datura stramonium. The sequence continues at coordinate 102,075 of JACEIK010002559.1, forward strand.
TTTTAGGCTGATGAGCTCGATGTAACTCCCTTTCTGAGCCTTTTCAACCCCTTGCTAGCGACTGCTACTTCCTTGCCTTTGTTTACGCGTGAAGCCATAGCACCTGCCAATCAATATCAATAACCACACAAAGTTACTTCATGAACAGAAAGGCTAGTTAATTAGGTTTAGGAGGTGCAAAACGGCCCCAGACTTAATTCGCTAGCATAATTGTGAGAATTTGTCAAATAGGGTACTCAGACTTCTCCTATTATCATATCAAATCTCGTTATCCCAATTTATTCACAAACTTTACACTCCAAACCACATTCATGATTTTCGTCACACTCCTCTATTTTTTTTTTCAAGAGTGCTTTAAGTTAGCCACTCACTTCACTTCCTCCGTTATTAATTCATATTTCACAACAACCTATGTGTGAAAGTATTCATAATATATTAAACCAACAAACTACATGAATTTCCCCATTTTCCACAATGAATTAACATGATTTTTAAACAATCCAATATTTTCACAATTCAAGCATCACATTATTCAGTCACCTTTTTCCTCCACAAAAGTGCTCCAAATTCACTAATTTCATGAAGTTTTGTACAACCCATTCATCACCCTCTTCATACTCACAACTTAAAACCCCAAAATTTCAACCAAAACATTTAACCCAACAATGGACACAACATAATTATGGAAGAACATATGATATTTAAGTCAACGAAACCCACATTATGAAGTTCAAGCTTCTTGCCCAACAATAGTGATTTTGGACTTTTGATTTGGGGAAGAAAGGGTAATGGGAGCATGATTACAAAATGAAATACTAAAGGAGGGAAGAAATTTACTTACTTGAGTTGAAGATTCTTGCTTCACCAAGATTTTTAGAGAAGACAATAATGGGGGAATGGGAGAGGGAAATTGCGGCTTAAGAGAGGGAAGGAGAGAGAGAACTCTTTTTCTTTTCTTTTGATATTTTAGAGAGAGAAGATGAATGTAAATTAAAATAAAGGGTATGGGTCATGGATTTTTATTAATTTAGCGTCCTTGGGTCGGATTTGACCCATGGAGAAAAAAAAAAGTTTCGCCCAAACTACCCCTGGTGCGGCACTCCAGTCATTGTACCATACACTTAGAAAAAAGAATTTCTTGGTGAATTAGCCCTGACGCAGAGTGCAAGACACTACGCCTTCCTGAAAAAAATTTCCCCAAACTTAAAAAAAATTCAGCTCCTTTCTCCGCTTTTCACCTCAAATTCCCTGTTCGTCTCTACAAAACAAAAATGTGTTAGAAAGATGGGTTGCCTCTGATCAAGAGCCTAATGTATAGTCGTGGCACAACATTTACGGGTTGCCTCCCATGCAACGACTAATTTAACATCACAGCATGACGCAAGACTTCTCACACCTTCAATTGAATGAGAAGATTCATAACCTGATTTTCTGATCGTTCTTCTTTAAACACATGCTCCTTAATGGCCTTCTTAGACTTTTTAGGCTCTACCACTGTGCTATTCATAAGCTCCTCACTGTGGGGTGCCAATATTGCTGCTCTGTACATAAAACACCGCATCTTGACCATCGACAATCATCGACATTTTGTCTGACTTCACCCTTATAACTACGTAAATGATCACCAAGAATCCTCTTCCCAAAATGATGGGAACTACTTCGTCAGCTTCATAGTCAAGGATGATACCACCAGCAAGATTAACTATCCAAGTTTGATCAACACATCTTCAATAATGCCATTGGAATAAGTGATGAACCTGTCAGCCAACTACAATGTCACTATGGTGGGATGTGGTTCTCCTAACCCTAAAGTTCAAAACAACTATGCAGGCATAAGATTGATTCTTGCACCCAGATCACACAGTGAAGAGTCGAACTCTTGGCTTCCAATTATTACTGGAATAGTGTAGCTCTCAGGATCTTTCAGCATCTTAAGAATTTTGTTTTGCACCTAGAAACTGCATTCCTCTATTAGACCTACAATCTTATACTTTGTGGGCCTTTTTTTATTTGCCACAATGTCCTTAAATATCTGGCGTATGTTGGAATCTCTTGCAACGGCTCTATCAATGGTAGATTCACATGCACCTACTTCAACACATCAAGAAACTTCTTGCAAGTTGCGCCCTACTTTTGCTTTTTGAATCTCTGTGGAAATGGAGGAGGTGGTCTAACTTTTATTGCTTTTGGTTGTGAGTGACCTAACTCACCAACCTCCTAGTTTTACTTCACAACTTGTTCTGCCTCTCCCTTGTTATCTCTAGGTATCACTTCACTCAGCTCATTTCCACTGCGTAAAGAGATTGTGGTAACATTCTCCTTAGGGTTTTTCTCAATGTTACTTGGAAGTGCCCCTTGATGTCTATTTGTCTGCTGGATGGCCAATTAGCCCACTTGCCTCTCCAACTCATGGATTGACTTCTGCATCTCATTAATAACTTGTGTCTGCTGAACCATCCACTATTTCATCGTCTCCTCTAAAGAACTACTATGTTCTTGGCCCTGAGTTCTTTCGAAGTTGTTTGGCGGTCTATAAAATTTTTGATTTCCTCCCCATGGGGGATTAACTGCATTCTTGTATCCTTGCTTGTAACTGTTCCCTGCGAAACCTCCACTACGACCTTGTTGACCCACAAAATAGATAGATTTTGGGTTTAGAATAAGCATGACTTTCTCCACGCGCCTCACATGATGGTGGTGGACGTTGAACTTATTGAACTTGATGGACCTGTCTTCCTGCTGGTGTGGTCACTAACTTGCTGATTACATTCCCCAACTGACTAATATCTGCCCAAATTGCCACTACATCATCAACCTTAAGTTTCCCTCAGACTTTGGTTGTTATAAAACCTCTGCCTGAATCCTGATAATCTTGACCCCCAAGCAGACATGAGATTCAACAAAGCCTCTATCTCACCATAGATTTTGGACAATATTTTCCCCTGTGCGGTTGCATTAAGAAGAATCTTTAACTCTAGCTTCAGCCCCTCTATGAAATTGTGCCTAATGATCTCCTTTGACTGCATATGGTGTAATCAATCTCGCAAGTATCCCTTGTATCTATCCCAAGCTTGAGCAAAGGTCTCACCATCCTTCTAAACGAATTTTGAGATCTTTCCTCTCAACTACTTTGTTCTCCTCGAAGAGAAAAACCTGTTTATGAACTTGTTGGAAAGAGATTCCCAAGTAATGATGGACCCAGCTGGCCCATTCTGAAGCCACTCCCTCGCTTCTACAATCAATGAAAATGGAAACAAAGTGAGCTTAACATACTCATCCGAAACATTTTGATAGTGAAAATTTTCACTAAGTTCCACGAATGTCATCAAATACCTGTGGGTATTGAAAAACATTTTGAACCAACCACACAGTTCCCTCCTTCAACTCAATTTCCAATGATGGTCGACTTGATGATCGCTTTAGAAGCGTTCTCCAAGTTTGGTTAAGCAAAGTTGAGCACCAGAATCCTATCTTGGTTATTGCCCTATGCTTGCTCATTGTCTCTGCCATTGCTAACCGACGAAAAGTTCTTTCAATTTCTGGATCAAAGTGAGCTAAGAGTTGTCCCTAACTTCTAGTAATTGGCATACACCAAACAAAGACCACCTGAAATATTCAATAACTAACAACAAACATAAAATGCAGAATAGTGAAATAAAAATCCCAACTACAAATAATTAATCTATATTCAAGTCCCCCGTAACAGAGACAAAAACTTGATATTGCCAACCACATGCAAGCGCACGTGGTCATCAAGTAATATAGGATGGTGAACTCCTAATTTCTTACCTATAGAGACTTGTCAAATTAATTGCTTAAGGTTGAACCTTTATTTCACTATTCAAGAAAACACAAGTAAAATGGGGAAATGGTTTTAAGATTATTCTAGTAAACTTGGAATGTAAATTAAATTAAGAAACCAGATTCGTTTGCAAAAGAGTTTGTAATTCAAATGATGATTAAATTCCATGGCCCTGGTACTTTTGCTTTCAGGTTGAGTTTTAGAATTCAAATATGCTAGACAAAGTCCTTATAAGATTGCTAGTTGCAAGTTATGAACTCACTTCTCAACTATTCTCCTAAATAGCCAAAAATTATCTCATGATTCCTAATACCTATATACCAATGGTTGAAAGAGAAACCTGAGATGACAGTTGAAGCTACTTGGCTCAACTGAGTAGGGTTGCAGGGTATATCCCTATCCTCAGCAACAAAATCAACTATTGAACTATTGAACAAGATAATTGAAACCTACTCTATGCTTTCTTTTAACCCTCATTAGTTCCCTATCTCAAGTTCAACCAATGAGCCAACAGATAATATTCGAAAGGTGATCAGTCTAACGAATAAGCATGAAATCAAGTAACCATAAACAATCTTGAAAAGAAGAATCAATGTCTAGAATAAATGAATATTAAAACTACAACCATCAAGCTATGGCCAAAACCCTAGAAAAGGAGTTTAGCCACTCATGTTCAAGTGCAAAACCAAAGAATTCATCATTCGAATCAACAAAGATAAAAGTAAGGAAGAAAAACCTAATAAGAAAATAAACTTCTTATCTCTCCCCCCAAAAGACTGAGTACAATGACCGATCTGATTGAAAGATACCTAATAAATGCCTTAGACAAAGTATTTATAAGAGTGGTAACAAATGGATCTTTTTCCCTTAAGTAATTCGGCTTTTGGACTTAGAAAAATCCATCCTGGACAGGCCCTGGCGTGCCACCCATCCATCTCATCAGACTTGGCTTGAAATTTCTCTAAAGTTTAGCTTCTAGCGCGCCACTTCTCCCATCTCGCCAAGGTATTAGTAAAAATTCTGTATTCTTGGACCTAGCACGCCACTTCTGTCAATGCACCAGAGTGTTAGAAAATTTTCCGAAGTCTGAAACCTCTCTGGCACACCACTCCACTCAATTCGTCAAGGTGTTTGATCAAAATTTCTTCTGAAGTTTGAGGTCTGGCGCGTTATGCCAGCCATAGCACCAACCTAAGCACAATTTTCTCATAAGTATAGTGGCTAGCGCGCCACTCCAACTATCTCACCAGGCAAAATTTTTCTCAATTTCTTGTTTCTTCACACCTTGCACCATTTTTGAGTATTTTTTTCATGTATTACCTGCTAAAATCACCTAAAAACATTTGTTAGCTCATTTCACATACACATTCATGAAATAATAAATTTCATAAGGATAATCATCTCAAAACATGATAAAAGATAGGTAAAAGTATGGCAAATGGGGCATATTCTTCAGTGTTACACACCCAACCCGGGGAGGCGTGACTAGCACCTGGTGCCACCCCTGATATGAGCATATGCCCAAATATAAAACAAAGGATGAAATCGATGAAGTTAGGCAACACAATAAATATAAAATTAGAGTAAACAACAGACTAAAATTGAAGTTGGCTCACAAACCAACCAAAAGTTCAAAAAAATACACAATACGCCGCCAAAGCCATAAAATGGAAAACAACTTTACAATAGCCCACCTGGATATGACAACACTAAGACGACAACATACGTCTACGAGCCTCTATGAATACAACAATAGTCAATTGTTTGGGATAGGGCCCCAAACTACCCACAATACAAATATTTGGCAACTTTGAAAACCCGGAGCTTTATCGACTCTGCTGGAACTCCACTCTCGAACTATCGGCCCGTCATCACCTGTGGGCATAAATACAGTGCCCCCACTAGGGAATTAATAAATTAATGTATCAAGTATAAAAGACATAAATAACTACAAGAATCAGATTAGAGATCAACAGATATACCAAATATCAGAGGAGGAGAAACTCAACTTAAGTAAACACATAGAACCTATATGGCCCTATAAGCTTGGTAAGTACAAGAAAGCACAGAAACAGAACCTACCTGGGCCCCATAAGCCCAACAAGTCTAAAAAGTGAACAACAACACGCGGCTCCTAGTTGACACGGGTCACCTGGCATCACCTCTAGACCTCTCAACGGCCTCAACTAACACCAGCCAACATCTACCATCCACTGCTATCAGATAACAGACAATATAAGAAACAATCATAATATAATGCCAAGCAAATCAAAAGTAAACACCAGTTAATCAATGTCATCAATCAAGCATTGTCGGATCCTCTCTCGGTAGCGCACAGTAAGCAGAGCTCCATCCATCTGGGAGAGCCAATTGCGATCCCAGGAAGTCTTAGAACAGAAATATACGACACTATGGAGGCATGTACCTCCCCATAGGTCTTGCATGTCTCGGAGAGGTCTATGGGAGGCAAACTCAACTCAACCATAGGCTAATTGTTCTACCCCTTGGACTCAACTCTGTGGTCAAAACTATTCTCAGCGTTTGGTATCCACGAATCACAAGGGCCTCAACACATACACACACACATAATTGAAACATTCACGATCAACCAAAATAACAATATATGCTCAAATATCCTACAATCAGCTCTCGAACCCCACCAATCGACTGCCACAACACAACACAATCCTCACATATTTAGTTGTCCATCAATACATCACGCGACAACCGAGAGTTCATAACTTAACAACTCAAACCCGAAGCGTTATACTCCAAGAACTACTATACATGACCTAACGCTCCATCGAACCTAACCAACGCTATCACCAATTCAACAATAATCAAATACGACTACCCAAGGACAACAAAAGCCCCTACGGGCCATCCAACTCATTTTTTCACTAATCTTCCCGACCAGCCACATACACGACTTGAAACTACCTCAAAACATCCCCCTAAAGCATAGACAAAAGGCCCCTAACTAATTCCATAAAGATCACCGCCAATACCCTTCAACATCTTATCGACATGCAACAAGTAACTAAACTAACGCCCGACTGCACGGCCTCAACATGTGAGGGAAAGACCTGCATCCCAATAGCCCCAAAAAAATATATATATTCAACCCAAATATGCAGTCAACTCACACAATACAACAAGAGTTGGATTGAAACAAAAATCATGTCAAAACTGAGGAAATGGAAGCCTTAACATCCTTGGATTTTCGGCCAACCCGAACAAAAACAAACCTCCACCTATATAAGCTTCAATATACTTCCTAAGAGTATTCCTAGATACTTCGAAAATGCAGTTAGCATAACTTGAACAAAAACAATCACAAATGAAGCTTAATCGACAAGATTCATATGAATTCGATGGGAGAAACTCCGAGATAACAACCTACCAGTGTTAATGATGATTTGGTAATTTACCAACTCATTAAATTTTTAAGCATGAGCTTTTGCTTTATTTTTGACTTAATTAGAAAGGTTTTCTGCCTTTTCTCTTTGATTTTGCAGGTATTGAACTTAAACAAAAAAGTCAAAGGAATTGAACAAAAAACAAAGTTGCTGGAAGCAGAAGACCTGTGTGCCACCCTTCGACACCTGTGAAACGCAGGTGTCACACAGAGGAGCACTAGATGGCAGCTAAAGAAGTCCTGTGAGGCACAAGTTGAACCTTCAAAATGCAAGTGTCATCACAAAAAGGACCCAAATTGAACTGATCGGACCTACGGATGACCAGTAGCCGTTGATGGGCACCTGTGAAACACAGGTGCCGTGCAAGTGACCTCCGCACTGACAAGGGTAAATATTCAGTTTTGGCACATAGGTACTTGAGATGCTTCTAAGGGCAAAATTGGGAATCCGTGCACAAGGAGGAGCATAATTTTCCCAATTTGTACACACCCTTGAAAGTAGAATAGAAGAACCTTTTGGAAGAAAATATTATAGAGAGAAAAAGATAGAGAGAAGTTAGAGCTTTTCTTTCTTCTTCTGCAATTAGCTAGGGAAAAACCAACATTTGAAGCATATTTTGGAAGTTTGAGTTTTCTATTCAAGGATGAATGTTGATGAATTATTTATTGTTGTATGTTTATGATATGCTTATCGCTGCTAACAACATCATATAGATAAATGCTTTAAAGAAACAGTTGAACAAAGAACTTGACATGAAAGATTTGGGAGCTGTAAAGAAAATTTTGGCATGGAGATTTAAAGAGAAGATAGTGTTGTATATCATTCTCAAAAGAGGTACATCGCGAAAGTTCTTAAGAGATTCAATATGCATATGAACAAGCTTGTAAGTACACCGTTAGCTCCTCATTTTAAACTTTCAGGGTTACAAATGCCTCAGTTTGAAGATGAGGTGGAGCATATGTCAAAGGATGGTAATGCTAGCACAGTTGGTAACATTATGTATACTATGGTGTCCACACATCCAGATATTTCTCAATCAATAATTGTGGTAAGCAGGTACATGGCCAACCAATGAAAGAGGCAATGGAAAGTTTTCAAGTGAATATTGAGATATCTCAAATGAGCTTTTAATGTTGGGCTAACCTTTCGAAAAAGTGATGAAGGTATTTCAATTCTCAGTTATGTAGATTCTGATTATGTAGGGGATCTTGACAGAAGGAGGTCCACAACTGGATACATCTTACTCTCAATTGAAGTTCCATTAGTTGTAAATCGACTTTACAATCGATTGTCATTGTCTCCATTACAAAGGCAGAATATATGGCAGAAGTGGAGGTAGTGAAAGAATCTATCTGGTTGAAAGGTATAGTGACAGAATTGAGTTTGGTTCAATTGGAATCAACTCTTAGGTGTGATAGTTAAAGTGCTATTCATTTGATTAAAAATTAAAGATTCCATGAGCCTACTTTCACGCCCCGAGTCTACACCCTGGACGAGACACGGTACGTGAAGTCACAAGTGACCCCAAGTCAACCCCTGGTCTATCATACACTGGTATTCTGAGTTAAATAAATATAGAGGAAGATTTGAAATAATATAATAAGATCATTTATGAAAATAAAACTGAAATCATAAGGTCTAAGAACATCTGAAGTTTGAAATTAATTCTGTTTCTGAAAGCCCTCTAACCGATGAGTTGCTGGGACAAGCCCCCAGCTAACTCTAAGCCTAGATAAAAATAATAAAATAATTGAAAGAAATAAAATAAGGCCCTTGAATGATGAGGACTCACACTTCAACTGCTGAGGAGGAGGATCTGAACCGCGATGATTAATGGTGCTGAGTCTGAGAACCTGCAACTGTATCATGAAATGATACAGCATAAAAGTATGCGTCAGTACTTTGAATGTACTGCGTAAGTGGGAGAAAACATAACTGAATATAATGCCTGAACTGATATGACATGTAATGACCAGTAAGTAAACTGAACTGAACTACTGAAGTAAACCGAGGTGGTCAAAATGACCCTGTCTGATGGTCAAGGCATATCCTAAGTCTGAAAGTACTGAGTCTGAGATGTTGAGCTGAACTGAGCTAAACTGATAGAACGAGAACTGAACGGAGCTGCTTATTCTAAAATTGGACTGGATTGACTAGTGGGAGAGTTTGTAACCGACATATAACCACGTGAGCTACACGTGGAGTCCGATGTATACACCCCATCGATAGGACCCAATATACCTCACCAGGGTATAAAGGCATGAACTGAGTGATCACAAGAGTCTGGGCCAATCAGGCCAAGTAATACTGTAACCTATGCTGGTAACGTAGTTCTAGGAACCTAGGTGCGCTGGAACCCCATCCCGCTCGGTACTAAGTCCTACTCCCACTGAAAAACCTATACTGAACTACTAGGCTGAAGCTCAAAACTGGGGTCCAAGACTAGTCAAGGACATATAACTGAAGATAGCCTGAGAGTCTTTGTCGGACCGAATTCTGAAATTGGGTTCTATACTAGTTAGAGCTGCTTATCTAAAAGCGTCGTAACCGTCTAAGAAAAAATTGAAATTTGAACTAGGGTCCTGAGGCTAGTCAGAGTTATATATCTAAAATGTCATGACTGCCTAAATGGACCAATAACTGAATTCTGAATCTGATTTTGATAACTGGGAGGCACCACTGACACCTCAGGAGAAGACTGAAGTCAAACTGATCAGTAGACAAGTTCTGAATAGTTCTGAAGAGGTTATACGTTCTAACTGAACTGAACTACTAAGAAGCTAATAGAGAACTCAACTCATTCCAACAACACAGGAATTTCATAATATGGCAAAATCTCAAGAATTAAAGAAATCTCATCTAACAAGACTAAAATTATTCTTATCAATGGAATATTTTCTCATCATATACATATAGTAAGAATTACAAGGAAATT
>JACEIK010002559.1:114459-128477 GCA_018107945.1 Datura stramonium
GCCAGCCAGGCACCAGATGTGCTTAGGCTCAGTAGTCTAGTAGTCCAGGTCCTAATAGGGCACCAGGTGCCAGTCATACCCCCCAAGGCGGGGCGTGACAGAAATTCAGCCCAAAACATACTTCACTCACTAGATGGGATTTAATAAGCAAATAATCTTCACTCAAGAATTTAGGGCTTTAATTCTCTGTTGTACGGACATCGAAAATTTAATTAGGACTGATCAAGATTATATGAACAATGAATATGGATATTATTCATTATGAAATTAATGAAATATTTCATGAAATTTATCTGTATTCGGAAACTCAGGCTAAAAAATGATAGAGAAACGATGACAGGGTTTTGGGGGACATAAGGGAAGGACAATTCCGTTGTTGAATTCCCACATATTTGACTAAAAATCTCCCAGAGAAGAAGTCTTGAACTGCTGCAATGGAGCACAACCCTAAGCTTGCTTGAGAGTTTTCTAGAGGGACTCTTCGATGAACTTTATGAGATTAAATGTGGGAATGAGGGGAGGAACCGTCCAAACCCTTTAATAAGTCTGAAACTATGTCCAAAATGATGTAGTTTAAAGCTTAGGAAAATAGGAAGTTACTAAATAGCCCTTAGAAAGTCGTAGGGAAAAACTGTCAGGTGGCCCTAACGGGTGGTGGTTAGTGACCACGACTCGTGGTGACACTCGTTAGGTGCACTACCTAACAATTGACTAGGTCTGGTAACCGGGGACTTAACGAGTCGTTACTAGTGACCATGACTCGTGGTCACCATCCGTCTAGTACACTACCCAATTATTTAATTCCCTGCCCAGCCTGCTCACGAATGACCTAACGGGTCGTGGTGACTGACCATGACTCGTGAGATCTTCCATTGGGTACACCGCCTCTCCCTTTTCCTATCTCATTCCTCCTTCCCACGACTGACCTAACGAGTTGTTAGGTTTCTCAACAACCCGTTAGGTGAGTCGTTCTGTGATAATTTCTGTAGATTTCCAGGTTTTCTAATTTAAGTCCTAGGGCTAGTCCTTGAGTTTTTAGGGCATTACAATATCCCCCCCTTGAAAACATTCGTCCTCGAATGTTAAAAAAATACAATCATAGCTTTCAAACATTATTCATTTAACTCCAAACTGTCGGAACGACTACCTTCGTTTCAAAATACATAACTGAACTGAATTCACTTTTCATACATACTTCCAAAGTCGTAAAAAAAACTTATACACATGATTTGAATCCCACAACTAGATCAGTTTCTAAGGAGAAACTAACATTTTAAGCTGTAACGGAGTTGGTAGAGAACAAGTTCGGGAATTTGGCCATCATATTTGCTTCGGCCTCCTATGTAGCTCCCTCAACCTACCGATTTCTCCATAAGACTTTAACTGAAGCTATTTCCTTGTTCCTGAGCTTATGAACCTGACGATCAAGGATCTAGACAAGTACTTCCTCATATGAGAAACAATCTTTTATTCCTACACTGTCCAAAGGCACAACTGAGGTTGGATCTCTGATGCACGTCTTCAAAAGTGAAACATGGAAAACTGGGTGTACAGCTGCTAGTTGTGAAGGAAATTCTAGCTCATAGGCTACATTGCCGATACGCCTCAAAATTCTATAAGGTCCCACATATCTCGGACTGAGCTTCCCTTTTTTCCGAACCTCATCACCCTTTTCATAGGCAAAATTTTTAGGTAAACCCAGTCATCAACTGCAAACTCCAACTCTCTCCTCCGCACATCGGCATAAGACTTCTGGCGACTCTGAGTTGTTTTCAGTCTGTCTCGGATGAGTTGAACCTTCTGCATTGCCTTGTGAACTGAGTCTGGCCCTATTAAGGTAGCTTCACCAACCTTGAACCACCCTATAGGATATCTACACCTTCTCCCATATAATGCTTCAAATGGGTCCATCTAAATGCAAGGGTAGTTGTTGTTGTTGTACGCAAACTCGATAAGAGGCAAATGGTCATCCCAATTACACTTGAAATGAATCACGCACGCTCTTAGAATATCTTCTAGGGTCTGAATAGTCCACTCAGCTTGCCCATTGGTCTGTGGGTGAAAAGTGTTGCTAAGCTTGACTTGAGTGCCTAGTCCCTTTTGAAAGGATTTCCAAAAGTGTGAGGTGAACTGAGTCCCCCTGTCTGAAATGATAGATAAAGGCACCCCATGGAGTCTGACTAGCTCTCGGATGTATAGTCTGGTATAATCCTCAACTGAGTCTGTGGTTTTGACTGGGAGGAAATGTGCTGACTTAGTCATCCGATCTACTACTACCTAGATTGAGTCATGTTGTCGACGAGTCCGAGGTAGACCCGTAATGAAATCCATATTTACTTCTTCCCACTTCCATGTGGGTATACTGATATCTTGAGTCATACCTCCTCGTGTCTGGTGTTCCACCTTAACTTGCTGGCAGTTCGGGCACTTAGCTACAAATTCAAAGATATCTCTTTTCATGTTGTTCCACCAGTAAATATCTCGTAAATCACGATACATCTTAGTAGCACCAGGGTGAATGGAATATCTAGAATTGTGCGCTTCAGCCAATATCTGCAGTCTCAATTCACCAACATCCGGTACACACAACCTGCCCTAATAGCGAAGCACCCTATCTCCCCCTTGGGAGAAAGCTTCTATTTCTTTTCTGAGAACTGCTCCCTTAAGTTTAAGTAAGAAGGGATCCTTATCCTGTCTGGACTTGACTTAAACTACCAAGGATGAATCCGACCCGCTTTGCATTACCACACCACCTTCGGCTTAATCCACCAACTGCACCCCTAACCGGGCTAGTCTTTGAACATCCTTCGCTAACTCCTTCTTGCCTTCCTCAATGTGAGTCACACTCCCTATAGACCGTCTGCTTAGGGCGTCAGCCACCACATTGGCTTTACTAGGGTGATACATCACGCTCATGTCATAGTCCTTTAGCAACCCCAACCACCTTCTCTGATGCAGATTTAGATCCTTCTGACTCAGTACGTACTGAAGACTCTTATGATCTGTAAACAATCTATGTCAGCTCCATATAAGTAATGCCTCCATATTTTTAGCTCAAACACCACAGCTTCCAACTCCAAGTCATGAGTTGGATAGTTCTTCTCATAAACTTTGAGTTGTCTGGAGGCGTAGGCTATCACTTTGCCCCAATACATCAGAACGCATTCGAGCCAAACCCTGGAAGCATCACAATAAACAACCAATCCATCTGTTCCTTCTGGCAGGGTCAGAACTGGAGCAGTAGTGAGTTAGTCTTCAACTCTTGGAAACTCTTCTCACACTCATCCGACCATTGAAATTTCACCTTCTTCTGAGTTAACTTAGTCAAAGGAGATTCTATAGAGGAGAAACCTTCCATAAACCGTCGGTAATATCCAGATAAGCCTAGGAAACTCCTAATTTTAGTAGGAGAGGTAGGTCTGGGCCAATCTTTCACTGCCGCTATCTTGTGAGGATCAACCTGAATTCTTTCACCCGAGACCACATGACCTAAGTAGGTCACGGACTTTAACCAAAATTCACATTTGCTGAACTTGGCGAACAACTGGTGGTCTCTGAGTGTCTGTAATGCTAATCTTAGGTGATTGGCATTCTCTTCCTTATTTCTAGAGTATACTAGAATGTCGTCGATGAACACAATGACAAACATATCCAGATACGGCTTGAAAACTCTGTTCATTAAATCCATAAAGGTTGCTGGGGAATTTGTTAGCCCGAAGGACATCACCACAAACTCGTAGTGACCATACCGAGTCCTAAATGCTATTTTTGGTATGTCACATTCTTTGACCCTTAGCTGATGGTACCCTGACTTGAGATCAATTTTTGATAAACAACTGGCTCCCTGAAGTTGGTCAAATAGGTCGTCAATTCTAGGCAGGGGATACCTGTTCTTGACTGTGACTTTGTTCAGCTGACGGTAATCTATGCACATTCTGAGGGTACTGTCCTTCTTACCCACGAATAGCACTGGGGCACCCCAGGGAAAGATGTTGGGTTTGATAAAACCCTTGTCAGGAAGATCTTTTAGTTGTTACTTCAACTCCTTAAGCTCAGGGTGAGCCATTCTGTAAGGAGGGATGGAGATAGGCTGAGTACCTGGGAGAAGGTCTATCTCGAAGTCTATTTCCCGTTCAGGGGAACTCTAGGAAGATCCTTAGGAAATACATCTGGGAACTCAATGACTACTGGAATTGACTGAATAGTTGGGGTCTCAGAGTTGGAATCCTAGACCTGAACTAGATGATAGATACATCCCTTGGAGATGAGTTTCTGGGCCTTAAGGTAGGAAATAAACCTACCCTTAGGTGCTGAACTGCTGTCGTCCATTCTAATACTGGTTCATTTGGAAACTGAAACTTGACAACTCTAGTTCTGCAGTCAACTGAGCATAGCAGGAGTGTAGCCAATCCATGCCAAGGATAAGGTCAAAATCAACCATATCTAACTCTACGAGGTCAGCTAGGATGACTTTATTCAGGACTGAGACTGGGCAGTTTCTATATACCCGGTTGGCTCTAACTGACTCACCAACTAGAGTGGAGACTGAGAATGGTTCTGAGAGGACCTTTGTACTAATATTGAACTGGACTTCTATGTAGGGAGTCACGAATGAAAGATTGGCTCCTGGATCTAGGAGGGAATACACGTCTAGATGAAAGAGACATAACATACCCGTGACTACGTCAAGTGAGCTCTCCTGATCCTGAGGGGAAGATAGAGCATAGAAATGGTTTTGACGCTAACTGCCATCCGTACTTGATGTGTTAGCCTGTTGGGCTGGTCGACCTGCTGGAGCTGATGATGTGGTAGATTGTGATCTCCCTCGCCCGACTGATGGACACTCCTTGAGCTGATGTCTGAGCTACCCACAACCGAAACAGCCCTCACGACCCTGAAGACACTCTCCCGGGTGGTTATTGCCATACTTGGGGCAAGATGGATATCTTCTCCCGGCACTGTAGCTTTTAGACTGAGAGCCAGATGACCGGAAGTTCAAAAGTCTGAAGAAAAAATTGATGATTAGTGTTTGATTTTTATCATATCTCTGGAGTTTGTCTAGCAATTATAAGAAATGATTTGCGAATTCATGTAGAGGAGGGTGAGAGAAAGAAATGGACAAAATATAGGGTTGTTTTGGGATGGCTAGTGGCGGCAGTGGGAGAAGGAGAGGGAGAAGAAAGAAGAAGTAGAATAATGAAAGCCAAAAATCTGATTTTTGAGGTCTTTTATACTTGAAAGGAGAGTCAATAAGGATCATTGGATCAAAAAAGGATAGAGGGATGAGATTTCATCAGACCCACTTAATTAAAGCGACATAGTTTCAAGTCACAAGTGACTAGATCGGGTTAGGGTTGGCTGGGCTAGTGAAATTGGGTCCAAATTGACATAATTTGATCAAAATTGAATCTCTAGACCTCTCTCTCTCTCTCTCTCTNTCTCTCTCTCTCTCTCTCTCTCTCTCTCTCTCTCTCTCACACACACACACACACACACATATATATATATATTAGAGAACAAAACTAAAGAGGGGGTAAAATAAAAATACATAAATAAGAGAAGAAAAAATCATGAGTAATCAAAGATGTCAAAAATTAGGTATTCACAAAATACGAATCTTCAAATACTTTATTGCTGCATCATTAGCAGTTGTGTTATCCAGTGTCACTGTAAACAAGTTCTCAATACCCCAACGTAATAAGCATTCCTCAATCCATTTAGCTATAGTCTCACCCTTGCTATCTAGTGTTTGAAAAAAGTTAAGAATTTTCTTTTGTAAATTTCATTGATCATCATCCAATGTGCAGTGACAACTATATAAGTCAAATTTAAAAGTTATGTCCATGTATCACTAGTAAGAAATACATGTTGGTTCTTGATAATCTTTTTAAGCTTTTCTTTCTCTTCTTGATAAATCTTTAAACAATGTCTAGCAACAGTTACGAGAAGGTAATTCAAAATTTGTCAAGGTTTTAGTCATTAATTTCTTAAATCCTTCTTCCCGTAACAACTCTAAATGGTTGCTCATCAATCATTATAAATTAAGCAATGGCACTCCTAATTGCATCCACATTATACACCACCCTTTCAGTAGAACTCAGACCACATCAAAAGTTGGTTTGATTTTTTGTGAGGCCTGATTCATGTGAAAGAAAATTTCATGTGTCAATTTACTTGGCTAAGAAATGAATGTGGAGAGCAAGCAAAATTTGTGGAGGACAAATTTTATATTTATCTTTTATTTTCTTATTTTATACTTGGAGCCCAAGTTTGGTCATCTATAAAAGGATGAACATTCTTCACTGTACAATTATCCTAAAAATCATAGAAAATACATTGTAAGAGTAGAGAGTTGAGAGAAAAAAAATTTAGGTGTATTTGGGATCTCTCCTCTTTCTTCATTAATAATATAAAGGCATTTATTCTCTGATGGATGTAGAATCATTCTGATCCGAACCATGTTAAATCTTATATTCTTTCTTGTTCTTTCTTTCACATTTCCACTAACAATTGGTATCAGAGCCAAAGTTCTGTCTAAGTATGTTTTGTGGTTGCAGCACAGTCTGAACTTTCACATTAAAAAAGAATTACTTTGGTTTCTGTATTCCCAAATACTATTTGTAGTAGAAGAGGAACAAAAAGTAACTATAAGTTCCATGAAGTTTGAAATTGATAGATTTAGTGGGCAAAACAACTTCAATATCTAGAAGATCCAGATGATGGCGTTATTGCGGAGGAAAGGTTCAATCCATGCTATTGACGGAAAGTACCCCGATGGCACATCGGATTCCGACAAGGAGAAGATTGAAGGGGATGAATTAAGTGTAATACAACTATCACTTGTACCTAACGTGCTCCATAAAGTGAGTACAAGTACCGAAGAGACGGCCAAACAGTTATGGGATAAGCTGTAAGGGATTTAGTAGGACTTATCGGTGACAATAAGGATGTTGTTACAACAACGTCTTCACACATTTAAGATGGAGTCATGTACTTTGTTGCAAGAACATCTAGATGCGTTCAATAAACTTTTCATGGACTTACAGACTACCGGAATTGAAAAGAATGAGGAGACGCTTGCATATGCTTTGCTATTTTCATTAACTTCAAAATATCGTGATATCGAGAATTCATTGATATATAGAAAAAATCCTATTACCCTTGAGCAAGTGTGGAAGCACTTAACTCTTGTGATGTGCGGAGGCGTTTTGAAGGATACAAAAATGATGAAGCTAGTGGGATCTTTGTGAGAGGATGGACTAGCCCATAGGAAAGGAGAAAATTAAAGCACAGATAAAAATATCGTATGAAGATGAAGAATGCAGAATGCTGGAGCTATCACAAGAAGGGGCACTTTAAATGAGATTGCCCTATGTCAAAGTCCAAAAAAAGACTAGTGCCTCCATTGTTGAACAGGTACGTGATTCTGATAATAAATATGTACTAACAACATCATACAATAGTGGAGTCTATGGCAATAAATAGGTGTTAGACTCTGGTTGTACTTTGCATATGACATTTCAAAGAGATTAGTTCAGCAACTATGAGAAAAATGGAGAAATCATAGTAATTGCCAATAATGCAACTTGTAAAATAGTTGGCATTGGCTCAGTTCAGGTTCGATACCATGATGGAATTGTGAGGACTATTATAGAAGTCCGTCATGTTCCTGATCTGAAAAAGAATTTGATCTCCCTAGATAATCTATATAAACAAAGCTACAAGTACATGAGCGGGGAGGAACTATGAAGGTGACTAAAGGTTCTTTAGTCATGTTGAAGGCCAAGCTGGGGATGGCCTTTACGCACTGGCAGGAAGCACCATTGTTGGCTCTGTTAATGCATCTACAGTGCAGTTATCTATTGATGATAAGGCAAGATTGTGGCATGAGACTAGATCATATGAGCGTACGAGGACTAGAGATGCTGAACAACCATAACCTTTTGAATGGTGAGAAGATCAGCACACCTGAATTTTGTGAGCACCGCGTCCTAGGAAAGCAGAAGGTCTGATTCAGCACTAGCAAGCACAAGATGGGAGGCGTGCTAGACTACATCCATTCAAATTTATTGGGTCCCTCTAAGCTTCCACCAAAGGGAAGAAAAACGTATCTTCTCACATTCATTAATGATTTTTCATAAAAGTTTTGGGTACGTATCTTGAAGGAAAAAACTGATGCTTTTAAAGCATTTAAAAAGTGAAAGATTTTGGTTGAGAATCAAATGGAGCGAAAAATCCAGTATCTTTGCACAGACAATGGCTTGGAGTTTTGTAGTGAAGAGTTTAATGATTTCTGCAAGGTTCATGGATCGCAAGACATAAGATGATCAGGCACACACCACAGCAGAATGGAGTTATCGAAAGGATGAACAGAAATCTTCTTGAAAAGGCTCATTGTATGCTCCTACAAGATAAAACATCCAAAGTATTTTGGGCTGAAGAAGTTCATACTGCTTCTCATATTGTCAATCGATCTCCAGCATCATCGATTGAATTTATGACTCCAAATGAGGTATGGTCAGGTGAACCCTCTAACTATTTATACTTGTGAGTATTTAGGTGTTCAGCTTATTATCATGTTAATGAATAAAAGCTTAAACCAAGGGCTAAGAAGGTCATATTCGTAGGGTATGTGAATGGAGTAAAAGGGTACGAGATTTGGTGTTTTTCTTTCCTCAAATTTGTCTTTTGCGATGTTACCTTTGATGAATCCTCTATACTTGATCTTCGTAAAGTTTCTATGGAGTTGTCAGAAAATGAGAACAATGAGAAGGTGGAACTTTCAGTAGAGCTTACCAAGGAAAATGATCAAAAAGTCTCAAGTTGATGAGTCCAAAGATACAGATCTTGAAGAAAATGTTGTCAATGAACCATATACAATTGCAAAGGGAAGGGACAAGAGGCAATAAAGAGACCGAAATGCCTTATAGAGCAAGCAAATTTGACTGCATATATGTTTGTAGCTGCAGAAGAAGAGATTAAGGATATTGAGCCCTCCTTATATGTTGAAGAAACTTCTTGCAGGATGCTGCATAATGGCGGATAGTTGTGACGGAAGAGATGGAGTCTCTTCACAAGAATTAAACATGGGTGTTAGCTAAAAGGCTAAAAGGGAAGAGAATAATTGACTGCAAATGGGTCTACAAAAAGAAAGAGGGAATTCTGTGAGTGGAAGATGCTAGGTTCAAGGTAAGATTGGTTACAAAGGGTTTCAGTCAGAAGGAGGAAATTGACTACAATGAGATCTTCTCTCTAGTCGTGAAACATAGCTCAATTTGTCGTGCTACTAGCATTGATTGCACAATTTGACTTGGAGCTTCAACAGCTTCATGTCAAAACTGCTTTCTTACATAATGATCTAGAAGAGACAATCTATATGGATCAGCCTAAAGGTTTTCTAGTTGAGAGAAAAGAAGATCATGTATGTCAACTAAAGAAGTCTTTGTATGGTTTGAAGTAATCCCCTAGACAGTGGTACAAGAGGTTTGATGCATTCATGACTACACATGGATTCTCAAGGAGTGCATTTTATAGCTTTGTGTATCACAAGAAGATGTCTGGTAACTCAATGATTTATTTACTGTTGTATGCTGATGATATGCTTATTTCTACTAACAACATCTCAGAGATAAATAATTTAAAGAAACTATTGAGCAAGGAATTTGATATGAAGGATTTGGGAGCTACAAAGAAAATTCTTGGAATGGAGATTTCAAAAGAAGATAGTACTGTACATCTTTCTCAGAAGAGGTACATTGAAAAGGTTCATGATAAATTCAATATACATATGAGCAAGCCTGTAAGTACACAGTTAGCTCCTCATTTAAAACTTTCAGAGTTACAAATGCCTTAGTTTGAGTATGAGGTAGAGCATACGTCAAAGGTTCCTTATGCTAGCACAGTTGGTAGCTTTATGTATCCTATAGTGTGCACACGTCCAGATATTGCTCAATCTGTAAGTGTGGTAAGCAGGGTGCGCATGACAAACCCATAAAAGAGCCTTAGGAAGGCTTTGTCAAGTAAATATTGAGATATCTCAAAGGATCTTCTGGTGTTGGTCTAACCTTTCGAAAAAGTGATGAAGGTATTCCAGTTCTCGGTTATGTGAATTATGATTATGCGGGGGATCTTACGATGAAAGGCCCCTGGCTGGATACATCTTTACTCTCATTAGCGTACTATTAGTTGGAAATTGACTTCTGACGATTGTCACTCTGTCTATAATAGAGGAAGAACATATGGCAGCAGCAGAGGCAGTGAAAGAAGCTATATGGTTGAAAAGTTTGGTGGTAGAGCTGAGTTTAGTTCATACGGAATCAACTCTTAAATGTGATGAATCAAAGTGCTATTCATTGATTAAAAAATCTAGATTTCATGAGTCCATCAATACATTGATGTCAAATTTCATTTTATTCGCGATGTTGTTGAAGTGGGTGCTATCAAGGTTGTGAAGGTTATCACAGACATTAACACTGCATACATGTTGACAAGATAGTCCCTCATAAGTTTGTGCGTTTTGTATTTTGACCCTCCATTTCACACCGAAAATCATTTAACCACAAAAAATTTGTTAGAAATCATAGTTGCCTCTCAACTATTGCCATCTTCTTTTTTTTTTTTGTTTTTTTCTTTTATAATCCTAACTACTCTATTACTTCACATTCACGGGTTGCCCCGTGCGGCGCACAGTTTACCATCGCGGCTCGGCATTCATCCTTAATCATCTACTAAAGTGATAGACATCTTCTCTCAAATAACGTATTCACCCTAGTAATGCTTACATCTATGCCCATTCACCAAGAATGTGGCACTTTTATCCTCTTTCCACGGTTCACGCACATAGGTGTGGGGTCATTCTCACAACTTCAAAAGCCCACGACCACTTGGACCGCAACTTCCCTAGGAAGAGTTTCAACCTCAAATTGAACAACAACACTTTCTACCTCGGCTCAAAGATCCGATGCACCATGTGCCTTTCGTACCACCTTTTAGTTTTCTCACCATGGCATTTAGCACTTTCATAGGCGTGCCATCGAAACTCGTCTAATTGGCGGGGCGCATCAACCTCCTTCTTCACTACCTTTAGCTCCGGATCCATATTTAGCTTTCTGACCCAAAAAGCTCGATGTTCCAGCTCCACATGTATATGACATGCCTTTCCATAAACCAATATATCTGGAGAAGTCCCAATGGATATCTTGTATGAGTTCTATAATCCACTAGCATATCGTCAAGTTTGTTTTGCCCGATCAATTTGTTGTGCATTCAGCATTTTCTATAGAATACGCTTAATCTCCATGTTTGACACCTCCCACTTTCCCACTAGTTTGGGGATGATCGTTGTCTCTACCTTGTGCCGCACCTTACTTAGCTAGCAGGTTTCTGAGCACCGTTCACAAAATGAGCCCCTCCGTCACGATAATAGGCTGAGTACGTGCCGGACACAGTGAAAATTTTCTTTTCTAAAATTTCATCACCACCTTGTTGTCATTCCTAGGTCAAGCTACTTCCTTGACCCATAGAAGATATAGTCAACGCTACCAAGATGTAACGATTACCAAATGACCATGCTTGGACCATAAAGTCTATTCCCCATACATCAAAAACCTCAGCTTCCCCAATATCTACTACGGTGGTATCTCCTGTCTTCTCTGGGTGTCTGTTCATTGACATCTATCACACCTCTTTACACTGTGCTATCGCATCTCTAAACAGTGTAAGCCAAGAAACCTGCTTGTGAATCTTGTGAGTTGTTCGCTCTCCCTCAGTGGTGCCCTCCATACGGCGATGAGTGACAACTCCTCGGTATACATAATCGGCTCTACGGGATGCATGGGGTCTCATCACTTTATCAGGTCCCTTCTTAAATAGATACGGCTCATCCCATATGTAATATACGGAATCATGTCTCGGCTTCTTTCTTTGAGCCTTAACCTTTCATGTGGAGTAGACTCACTTACCACCAAGTTCACAATATCGCATACCAAGGGATTTCTTCCCTTATTGTCAAGAGTTGCTCTCACGAAACTCTTATTTGATGCTATCACCTTCCTTCACACATGCGAGAACGACTTTCCAATCGTGATAGGTGATGCACTTGACTTGATTCTCGCTCGCTACTGTCCCAAATCTCTAGATCAGAAGCTCTTGTAGAAACAATGTCCATCGATTATCCTGGGCTTCGCATCCTTCTTGAAAAACAAATACCGAATTCTTGCATGATTAGTTTATACCACCACTTTGAACCCACGGGTAGGATCTAAATTTGTCAAATGCAAATACCAAAGCAGCATCTCCTTTTTTAGTGACTGTATAACTGACTTGGGCAAGCGTCAAGTTTTTTGCTTGTGATGAGCCCGCAAGAATTAATGGTCATACAAGTAATATAGTGGCCCTTTTTAAGAGGCAAGATATCGAACCCACAGGTGGACTACGGGAGTAAAACCTTCCCGAGTATTTAATTTACTATAACTCTAATAATGAAGACAACGGTGTAAAGGTTTTATATTTTGGAAACTTTTTATACTAAAGTAAAATATTTAATAATTGAGTACGGAAGCTATGAATGTGAGCATCTTTGAGGCTAAAACAAACATGTAAAGAAATTAATCATCAATCACACATGGTTTATCTTTTCTCATGGTTGCTAGTCGGAACTTATGCCACATGGTTAAAACTCTCGTCTTTAACCCAACTTAAGAATACAAACCTTCACCTACATTTAAATTGATAAGAAGAAATTCATGTTCTAACCATGCAAAACCGATTCCACACTTGACTAATACGACTATCGGTATATTCTATCCTGAAGGTAATCAATTCTCAATTTTCCCAAACCAAGAAAAGATCATATCCT
This sequence comes from Datura stramonium, assembly GCA_018107945.1. Lineage (NCBI taxonomy): Eukaryota > Viridiplantae > Streptophyta > Magnoliopsida > Solanales > Solanaceae > Datura > Datura stramonium. The sequence continues at coordinate 127,316 of JACEIK010002559.1, forward strand.
ATTAATTCACAACTTTCAGGTTTCTTGCCCTCTCGGGTGAATAGGACTTTTTGGATTACATTAACATTGGCCAGATATTAATGCAGTAAGAACAAGAATTAAATAGAACAACCATAGAAAGAAAAGATGAAACAGCGGATAATCAACAATTACATTTTCAATCTGATAGTTCATAACCTCGGCAAGAGAATTAGCCACTCATTTGTGGATTGAACATCGTTAAATGAATGGAAATCATGCAAACAATTGAAAGAAAGAAGAAAGGGATAGAAAACCCTAAGAATTTCGTCCTCACAAGTACACCTGTAACCCACGTTCTTGCTCCACCAAGTCGAGAATAATTAAAAATGAACCTAAGTGTTCTATTTATACTAGGGATAATTTTCCCGAAATAACAAGCAACGTGTCACGGAGTGCATCGCGGAGCACTACCTCCATGACACGGTGCAAGGCGGAGGCTTTACGGAAGTTGGCCGCCCGGGTAATTGCTCCCAACGTGGCACGGCATGCAGCGCGGGCATGCCCAGTGCCATGTGCAATCGCGGACCCTCACTTTGGAATGTCAAGTGCAGGAAATTAATTCCAACGTGCCACGGCTTGATCGCGGACCCTCTCTGGAATTTCTTGAATTTATATCTCCCGGATAGAATGCATCCGCGATGGCAGCGTGTCATGGCTCCATCACGGAGCCCTTGAATTCCTTGCTTCTCCACCTGCTTCCTTGCTCGTTCCCGAGTCCATCTCTAATTTCTCCCAACATGTATCTTAACTCCATAAAAAGTATGTTTTTCCTACAAAACAACGCTAGTCATGTTGGTTAGTATAAAATCACACTTCCATATAATTTACATGAGAATGTACACACATTGTTGGATAAACAAGGCAAAAGCGATGCATTTGAGTATCAATTTGACATATAAATGTGCCCCTGTTCACTGATGCTCTGCGATACCCTCCGTGCCACGTTGCTAGTTTATTCCGGGAAAATTTCTCACTTGTATAAATAGCACACTTAGGTTTTATTTTAAGTTATCTGAAATTTCATGCTAGAACGTGGGTATTAAGCAGTTGAGCTGAAGAAGTTCTTGGGTTAATTCTCTTCCTTTTTCTCTTAAATTTCAATTGCTTGTATGATTTCTACTTGTTTGAAGATGTTTAATCA